>JAGKTI010012356.1:0-24760 GCA_018397915.1 Birgus latro
ACAATACAAACTCCCGGTTTTGCCCTCTCACTCTCACTTACTTACATGCATAACTCCCATCCATACTCCCACTCTCTCACCTCTCCATTTGGTCTCAGTCAATCCACATATGTCCACTTTTGCACCCTCAAGCACCTGGACACTCACTCTTTCACCTCATCGTTCTCACCCCTTACATTCCATGTTGCAATCTATATCATGTCATTTGTTTGGTCCTTGGTCATCACCTGTCTGTCAGTCCAGGCCTTTTGTTTGCATTTTTAGTTAGTTGCTTGTCAGGGAGGGGCACTAACCATCCACCTATCCACTTGTTGACATGTAGGGAACATGTGTTGGTTGGTTATAAGGTTACCACCCAGTGTATTAAATGATTTCCTGGTTCACAGGAAATCATCTGGCTTGCCACTCAGTGTAGAGTTACCCTGAAATACAATGTCACTACACCAAGAAAGTGGATGATGGATGCCTCCTCTCACCACTAATGAAAGGTATGGACTCAAAATGCACGGCAGCATAAACTGTCAAGAGATGCAACAGGCAAAGAAAAGTGTGCCACAAAATTATTATCTGGAAAAGAAACAGACAAGGAAAAAGTGAAAAGTGTAATATAGATTTTAGACAGTGGATCAGGATGGGGAATGTTAAGTATCAACCAATTTGTTAGACAGAACTAGGATAGGTACGGTACCAGGTATGTTTATACATCAACCAATTGTGTCAAGAAAAGAGTACAGAACCTAACCCATTGAAAAGTGGATTCTGCAGTAGCAAACCTAACCTATCCTTCCCTGGTCTAGCCTAACTCGTAGGGGCACTGGTTTTCTGAATAAATCCCAAATACATTATAGGGCATAAAGGATTCTTGTAAGTTAGATCAATGGCAGAATAAGATGCTACAAGGGCTCAGCATTCTTTCTATAGTGCTTCATGTCTTACACCATATTCTAGTATTTATCGATCAATATTCGGACAACTACAGTTCTCCAACCAGGATATCTGACACAGCCACATTGCAGACCAGGGTATTCTGTATCTATTCTACTAAACATCTGTTTTCAGAAATGTATATTTAACATAAAAATCCTGTATAATATTACCTTGGATCTCCCCTCAGTAGCAAACTTTCACATCAGTGTTTCTCCCTGTCATGGCAGATCCCAGGCATGACGTCACGCCACTTCAGCGCATGCTCGGGCGTCACGGCCAATGAAATTAAAATCAGGCAAAAGGTGGACCAATCAAATCACTGATAGCATTAGAAGATTTTCAGATTTCAAACATCCCTTCCTTTACTCAGTTCCACAATGACGTCCTCTTATAGTGGGTGTGTTGTGACTGAATACGAAGCCATCACTCATTTTTTTAAGAAAAATTATGAAACTGTGAATTTCCTATGCAGTCACGGTGTTCTGCCTTCCTCCCCGAAGTGTAAGAAATGTGGAAGTGACCAATATTATAGACAGGACCTTCATCGGTGGTACTGTAAGAATTTTAGAGTTACGCAAATTCAAAGAAGTGGAGGGCATGTGGGTTAAGTGTATCAGATTATTTGAGAACTTTACCCTTCCACCTCATCCTCTTCCGACGACATTTAAGGTAAGGTTAGGTTAGATTGGGTTTGGTTAATGTTAGGTTAATAATATGGGGGTCTGGGAGGGGCCAAGCCCCCCCTAGGGTATACAGTTCAACCCATATCCTTTATTTCGAAATATTTTTTCTGGTAAATTTTAGTGATTTGAATAAATTTGACTTTTTTTTCACTCGTTTTGAAGATTGGCTTGGGTAGGCCTATCTCCAAAACGAGTACTTACTTACAAAAATGACGGCCAAGTAAAATATACCAGTGCCTATGCTGAAAACAAAATCGAAGTGACGGATCACAGGCTATGTCATGATCGAATCAAGGCAAATGCTGCACATACTTACATCAACTAAACAACAGCACTGACGTGTTTGTGAGAGCCTAATTATGAAGACATTTTTGTAATAGTGTATGATCTACTCTACTTTCACTGTCCTACTCACTGACATTAAAAGAGAAATGCAGTAAGCCGCCATTACCTGAGAAAAGGAACAGCAAAGTAGTCCGCCCGTCTGCTCATGCTCAGAGCAACCCGGCATCCCTGCCTTATCTCGCGCAGATGTAAACAACACGTTCATCTTTCACCTCAAATTTGTGTTTTGTATATTTACAAACCCAATGATAATGAGAAAAAATAATACTATTTATTACTTGATCTATCCAATAAAAATAGGTAGCCTTATTCAGAAAGATGCAAAACCCCTTTCAGCAATCTCCTTTACACTGTCTAAAATATCGAAGCCATGTTCAGTTATAAAGATACGAACAAGTTTTGACAGATCTTTAAAGCATCCATCAGTGTGTAGGCGGTAACTTTAAAGGTGTGACAAGCATAAACTAAGGATAAAATAAGTCTGTTATTTTCTCGTCCAGCATGACAACTGTTAGTCGAGTTAGATAGTGTCTGATAGTGTATAATCAATATGCTCACCTTCAAATGATTTGTACAACAGTGAGCGAAAAGCTGAAGGGTTTAAGGAATGCAAACCAGCAGGAAACTCATAACTTACTGCTTAACTTCGATGTTCACGTCCGTAACATTAGGTCTGTAAGTCTGTGGTAGTTTATCCACTCATTGTTATGCTGCGTATTCTGAGTCCAGCTCCTTGGTCTCAGATACGGGCATGTGCTTGGATTCTTTTGTTCAGGACCGGGCTAGAGCATGCAGCCAAAGGGATTAAAGAATCCCCCGAGCTAGACCTTACAATGAGATCATATAGCAGCCCCGTTAGGTAACAGGAGGGCGCTACCCCTCCCGGCACGGCAGTACCGGGCGCAGCTCGAACTCGCGACCCCCCCGGTCCCGAGCTTGATGCTCTACCTCTGAGCCATCGTGCCCCCTAGCATGCAGCCAAGGGATAGGGCTCAAACACAGGCTAACCAGTCTTACACGTATATTACCTTACAGACAGATACAGTGGACTTAACACTATACGTACATGGGGCAATTCGATATATATGACACAAGTAGAACATGTCTCCAAGGTGTAAGTACTGTATTGCACAGTGCTGTGACACTGTTGATGGTTATGAGTATTATACAGGGGTCGTGATATCACAAGTGGGGCACAGATGTTACACAGGGGTTACGGGACATAACAGTATACTTAACACACAGGGGTCACAGTATTACAGAGGGGTTACAGTGTTACACGGGAGGGGGGGGGGAGGGACACAGTGTTCTGGACGGGAACAAATGTTACACGGGGTCACAAAGTTCTTGATTTCATAGGTGGGTTATAAATATTACACAGGGATCACAACACGCTGGATGGGGGGAATAACACGAGTCTATAGCACTATGGTGGGACACAAGTGTTGTACAGAGTCACTGGTGAGGCACTGAGGTGCACAGTCATGGCACAGGTAGGTGCAGGTGACAGCCCAGCGTAGGAGGAGGGTCGTCAGGGGTGCGCTTCCGGTAAGGGTGCCAGCCTCGTGTGGCGACGTCGAGTCCGGTGTAGGCTGGATGGCGGCGTGTTGGGCAGCCCCTTCCTGTCGGGGGCCGTAGGGGTGTGGGGGGCCCTCGAGACTGGGGCCAAACAGGGCTAGGAGCACAGCGCCTGTCCTTGGCCATGGTGGAAGTCCTGGAGGAGGGTCCGGGCTGGTCCGGGCCTGGGGTCAGCTTAAGGGCGGCCCTTGAGATCCTGGGGCTGCGGTCTCGTCGGTAGGAGCAGGCTGTCAGGGGTAGTCTGCGGCCACTCGCCCTGGGAGAGTCTGTCAGCTGCTGGGGGCACCGGGGGCTGGGCCACAGGGACAGGACACCCAGGCTCACCACAGGTTCGCTCCAGACACTCTCAGTCAGTGGGCTGACTGGGGAGCAGTCTCCGCCCTTTGTAGAGGAGGGGTAGCAGGAGGGGCGTCTTGCTCGGCCTCTGGAGGGGCGGGCTGAGCCAGAGATGGCGTCTTCATAAGGAGCCTCTGGGCTAGTGGAGAAGGAGAAACCGGTGGTCTCTTCCTCAGCCTGGCAGGTCCGGTGGACTCTGCTGGAGCTCCATGCCGGGGCAGAGGAAGCAGGTCCGGTGGACTCTGCTGGAGCTCCACGCCAGGGCAGAAGAAGCAGGTCCGGTGGACTCTCCTTCCACCTGGCAGGTCTGGTGGACTCTACCCAGGCTCCCTCCCGGGGGAGTGGACAAAGGAGGTCCAGTGGACTCTCCTTCAGTCTGACAGGTCCAGTGGACTCTGTCGAGGGACCACTCGTCCCGGGGACAACAGGAGGAGAAAGTCCGGTGGACTTTCTGACTCCTGTGGTAGGCCCGGTGGACTCTACCACTCTCCTGCTGCCAGGGGAAAGTTGCAGCTGGAGGATGACCAGTGGTCTTTCCCCCTGTGGTAGGTCCGGTGGACTCTACCACAGCTCCACTCCCCTCCTTAGGAGAACAGGCGATGGTCGTCTGGTGGACGTTCCGAGATGCCTGCTCCCTACAGAGGGTGGCGGAAGAAGGAGGTGCGGTGGACTCCCCTTCTATAGCAGGTCCGGTGGACTCTACTGCACTGCTGCTGCCCAGGGGTACAGTAGGTTTTCTAGGACCGGTGGTCTCTCTCCCTCTTCTAGCTACAGGTCTGGTGGACTCTGCTGCCGAGGCCCTACTTGGGACTGTCTAAGGGTCAGTTCCACCCTGAGTCTGGTGAGTGCTGTCCTTGTCGGAGGGTAATGCACCTGGCCAATGCACTTCCCGTGGGTCTGGTTGGGAGTAAGATGGGCATAAGGTAGCTGGAGAAGTGAGCTGGTGTGGCGTAGAGGACCTGTCAACCTCCCCGTGGCCTCCTCTTAGGGTGGGTGTCGCCTCCCCGTGTCCTCCTCCTAGGGTGGTGGTGTTGGGGTCGCTCCACTGGGTGGGCATTTCACCCACTATCATGGGATATAAGGTCACTGGGTCATCCAGGTTACCACTTACCACTTTGGTGGACACAAGGGGTGCTGTGGTTGAACCAGTGGTGGCGCAATCGCAGAGAGGTGGCCTGTAGTCCCGACGGACCCAGGTTCAAATCCCAGCTGGGGCAGGGAACAATTTAAGGATTTGAATGTCATTAAATCAGGCTTTACTGATCTACCAGAAGACCCGCCGACATGTCGTAAAAATACCCCCGCTAATACCAATTCACCAGTCCTGTATGAGACAGCCCTAGCATGAATTCAATATGGACGGTGGGTGTTAGCGCCGAAGTGGTGACTGTAGAGGTGTATGGTATGTAGGAGGACTGCTGGGCCTTGATATCAGGCTGTGAAGCCTATGCCCAGAGTCGGACACATAGAAAAAAATATATATATACTAGTATGCTTGTACCCAGTCAGCTTAGGCGGGCCGATTACACTTGGTTCACAGACCACACACACATCCAAAGCCACCCCAACAGAACACTCACACTTACAAGCACTTCTCACCCTACATACAATTTCTGCAGAGCACCACATGTTGGTGGATATACAGATATATAGATAGACATAGTTACCTACCCTATAGGCCATGAGCCAACAGGGGAGGAGGTAATATCCCCACCCCACCCGATCCTTTGCGAGTAGTCTTATTTTGTTCAGGTACCTCTTCCGAACAAAAGAAGAAGGAAGTTCCTATGACCCTTCTGACTACAGACCAATAGCTATCACGTCTTCTCTCGGTAAAGTATTTGAAACTGTAATGAATAAGCACGTAGTTCAACATCTTGAAACCAGCAACTTAAATAGTAATAGGCAGCATGGTCTTCGCCACTGATTTACGGTACTCAATATCCTCACTCACAACATCCATCAATCAACTGACCATCAACTGACAAACTTAGAGAAACTCAAGCAGTAGCCTTTCATATTTCTAAAGCTTTTGACAGTGTGGCACGTACGTTCCCTGCTGTCCAAACTCCCTTACTATGGAATATCGTCATTTGTTCCTCTGATTTTCTCATGTCTCAGCAACAGAAAGATAAAAGTGGATGATGTATATTCCAATTTCCACTCAATTAACTCTGACGTGCCACAAAGATTAGTTCTGGCTCCAACCCTATTCCTGATTCATACTGTTACATCACCACCCCACACTGCCATAGGTTCCAAGAGCAGTAGTTCAGAATAGGAAGGACGTTGCCTATTGAATTGGTCTTCCTATGGTCAGCCTTTAGGTGTACAGCACACAAGATCAGCTGAGGCAAAAATAAACACTGGCTTCTTAAAGTTAACTGTCTTTTTTTTCCAAATAATTCCACTTAATGCTTTCCAACTTCACTTCACTATCCTCACAAGCACTGGAGCTATACGAACTGTTATACAACGTGTTTAAGGCATGACTACTTGCTCCTTACACATGGCGCCTAGAGCGGGTCCTCTTTCTAGACTGGGTTGGGTATACTATTGGCAAGTAGAGGAACAGGTCATAAAAATACTGGGCAACAAACCTTACACGTATTTTACCTTAATTCTTTACACTAGACTCAGTACATACACAGTGGCACACAATACATGAGAAATAGTTCAATATTATGGACAGGGCCGAGGGACACTGGGGGTGGGGGCGTGGCCGTGGGTTGCTTCTGGGATAGGCCCAGCGTCTGGAGGTCCCGGGAGGGAGGGGGGCCTTCATCAAGAGGCTGGCTGGTGCTGGGTCGCCCAGGGAGCCTTTGTCAGGAGGCCGGTCCGCCATTGGTTTGTCTAGGGGCCTTCGTCAGGAGGCCAGACTGCCGGGGGTCCATCTGGGGCCTTCGTCAGGAGGCCGGGCAGCCGTTGGGTTGTCCGGGAGTGTTCTAGGGGGTGGCGTGGTAGGGGCGCCCGTCACTGGGAAGCCCGAGGATCGGGCCTAAGGGCTAGGCCCAAACAGAGAAAGCAGGCGCACCTGTCTGTGCCCACTCTGGCATGCGGGTTGTCATTGGGTGGGGCAGGGGAAGTCACGCCCCGGGGTACTGAGGATGTCCTGGCTGGTCTGAGGGCTGTAGTCTCTCCTCGGCTGAGTTTCCGTCGGGTAAATTGCGGCGTCCTGCCAGTGCAGAGTCTGTCATGGTTGGGGACTGCCGGGGAGCCGGTTGTAGGGCACAGACCCCAGGCGTCAAGTGACCTCTCCAGACCTCCTTCAGCTGCTGCTCCTCCAGGAAGGTGTCTTCATTCAGGGAAGGGGCAAGGAAACCCGTTCTGCCACCGGTGAAGGTGGGCGAGATAGGGAAATCCTCAGGAAGGGAAGGCACTGTGGTAGGGGGCAAGGGGCAGCACATAGCTGTTCCCTCCTCGGCACAGCTGGTGGCTGTCACCAAGTCCCCTAGGACACGGAGATCAGAGCGGCTGGTGGCTGTCACTGGTCCGTGCCCCTGGCTGGCAGTGGGCGGAGTGCTGCTGGTGGCCATCACACGCCTACTGGTGTGGCTGGTGGCTGTCACCAAAGAGCCGTGCCCTGCGAGGACTACACCCCGCATGTGGCTGGTGGCCATCATGGAGGTGCAGGTGCGGCCAATGGCCATAACTGAGGTGTGGTTGGTTGCTCTTACCAAGGACATACTTCCCTTGGGGACAGCAGGGATGATGCGGCTGGTGGCCATCACCTCCCCGCAGGTGCGGCTGGTGGCTGTCACCCAAGTCAGGTTCCTTCTGCAGGAGTCAGACAAGGCGTGGCTGGTGGCCGTCACCTGGCTGGTGGTGCAGCTGGTGGCCGTCAATGAAGCCCTCTTCCCTTGAGGGTATTTAATCTGAGAGCGGCTGGTGGCCATCACTCGGTATGATTGAGGGAGGGAAGCAGCATGTGAGTGGCTGGTGGCCGTCTCCGGGATGCTGTCTGGGGCTAAGGAGTTAGCCCCACCCTGAACTGGGCAAGGGCCGGTCAGGCTGAGGTGTAATGCACATTGACTGATACCTTCCAGGTGAGGCACCTGAGTGTGAGAGGGGCGTAGGGCAAAGGTAGAGGTAGGCCCGTCTCGCGCTGAACCCACTTTCACTGTTGTAGCCTCTTGGTTGTCTCCTCCTAGAGTGGGTGTCTCGACAGCGTGTATTTCACCACCATCGGTGGGGAAGAAGTCACATCCCCATGCCTGGAGGTAGTATGTGTTGGTGGTGGTGGTCCGGTGCTGTGGTGTGAGGTGGTGCAGGAGGGAAATCCAGTGTGGCGTGATGGTGTCGGGGTCATGCCGGTGGGAGTAAGTAAGGAAGAGCATTGAGGGTTGAGTTGACTCCCAAAGGAGGTGAAGGAGGTCGAGAGCCCCTCGGACATGTCATTTCTTCCCCTGGGCGGGAGCAGCTGATCTTCATGGTTGGTGGTGGTGAGGTGTTGGTGTGTTCTGGCTGAATGCTGGCCATAGGTGAGGTGGCCAGCGTTTTATGCCGCTGGTGAGGGAAGGAGTTGGTGTTGTCCTTTGGGAGTGGGTTTGGTGGAGGTTTCCACTGGACTTGGTGTATGCGGTATGTCATGGGGGTTGTGTTTCATGGTGTAGGTGTTGTCGGTGGTGTGAGTGAAGGGGTGGTGGTGTATTGAGGGGGAGGGTGGGAGATCCGTCCCGACCTGGTGATGGTGGTGGTGAGTGTGAGCGTGGGTACTGAGTGGTGGGTGATTGTACGTGCTGGTGGTTGAGGGGGTGGTGTGCGGGTATTCGGGGGCGGAGTAGTGGGGACAGTTGAAGGTGGTGGGTGTGCACAGGCATGGCTTGAAGAGGGCAGCATGGTTGGAGAGTTGTGGGTGGAGTGTCTGGGGCATTGTGGTGTGCCTGTGGGCAGTGTTGAAATTTTTTAATGTGGCGGCTGTGTTGGTGGTGGTGCTGCGGCGGCATGAGGTGAGAGGTGAGGTGAGGTGAGGTCGTCGGAGGGGATGGGGGGGTAGGTGAGGGGGTGGTGGTATATCTTTTGGTGGATGGGAAATCCACCCCGATCTGGTGACGGTGGTGGGAGGTGTGTGGTAGGGGAGGTCGTGTGGTGTGGTGGCTGTGCGTGTGTTTGGAGGTGGCGTAGTGGAGGTGGTTGGGGGTAGTGGATGTGTACTGGAGCAGCCTGGAGATGGTGGTGTGGATGTGTAGGTATGGGTGGAGTGTCTGGAGCATGGTGGTGAGGCTGAGGGTGGCTCAGTTGTCCGATCCGGTGGCTGGGCTGGTGAGGGCAGTGTGGTGGCGAGGATTGAGGGGTGAGGCGAGGTCGCTGCTGAGGGGGAAGAAGAGGTGGGAGATGGTGTGGAGGAGAAGGAGGGTGAGGAACAAAGGGTGTATGAGTCAAATATTGGTTAGGTGGGTGGTGAAGGGAGATAGGTGGGAGACAGTTGACAACGGTTTAAGAAGGTAGGTCAGGGGAGCATAAGGTAAAGGTTCTGGTGGGCCTGTTAAGGTGGAGGCATGCCTCGTGCTGAGGGAGAATAGGAAGGGAGGAGGCGATGGTATCGGGGAAAGTGGTGTGGTGTGTGGAAGAGCAGGAAGGTTAGGAATAGGAGAGTGTAAGATAGAGGACATAGCGGGAGGAGAGTGAGATTAGGGAAAAGTGGGACGTCTTCTCCATCGATCTCTGCAAATTCCAAGGATTGGCGTATGGGGCGTCGTCCTCGGCGCCTTCGTCGTCCAGGAAGGAGACCTTATGGGGCCCCCGGGTGGCCGTCTTACATTGGGCGGCCTTTAGCTGCTCCCAGATGTTGTGGAGTGGACATTGGTGGCTGAATGTGGCGAATTCTCATGGGTCAATGGAAATTAGATTGGTCTCCTTGAGGTTGGGGCACTTCCGTGTAGGATGAGCTCTGGGCATGGAGGGCATCGATGGAGGGCTTGCTTGGGCTTGGGTTGGCCGTGGGTCATGGTGTGGCGCCATTTTTTTGGTCACGGCACTGATGTGTTGAGGGGTGGAACGTGCAGCCAGTAAGCGTCGCATGAGTTGGATATCTTTATCCAGGTCTCCCGATGGGTCATGTATGGTGAAGTGCTCCCTGATAGCACTGGGGAGGATCCTGATCAGAGTATTGAAGACGTGTTGTACCCGGGTTTCCTTACTACACTCCGGGTATGTGGTGACAGGTCGCCTGGCCTGGACGAGTGAGTCGTCGAGGTTTCTATTGTATGTTAGGAAGTGTAGCTGTGATAGTGCCACGACCTTCCCTGTATATGGAGTGACTGCTTGGGTTGCCAGTTGGGTGAATTCCGCCCACATCAGCTACGAGACGATTTTTGGTGCAATAGTGACTACTGCTTTGCCCAGAAGTGGCAGAGTTACTGCTATTCTTTGTCTGTCTGCATCGAACCCAATGTCCAAAAGTGGTTTAACTATTTCTAGGTAAGTGTGAATGTCATATTGGTCAGGGTCAGATTTAGGTATTTGAATGTGGGGTTTTGTAGCCATTTTGCCGTGATGTCCCTTGTTCCTTGTTGCCACCCACCGGGTTAAGAACCACTGCTAGCCACCAGTGTTATGCAATGTGTTTAAGGGACGACTACTCGCTCCTTACACACGGCGCCTAGAGCGGGGTCCTCTTCCTAGACCGGGTTGGGTATACTATTGGCAACTAGAGGAACAAGGCATAAAAACACTGGGCAACAAACCTTTCATATATATTGCCTATTCTATACACTAGACACAATACATACACAGTGGCACACAATACATGAGAAATAGTTCAATACTATGGACAGGGCCGAGGATTACTGGGGGTGGGGGCGTGGCCGTGGGTTGCTTCTGAGATAGGCCAGGCATCTGGAAGTCCCGGGAGTGAGGGCAGCCTTTGTCAGGAGGCCGGCTGGTGCTGGGTCGCCCAGAAAGCCTTCATCAGAAGGCCAGTCCGCCATTGGTTCGTCTAGGGGCCTTCATCAGGAGGCTGGACTGCCGGGGGTCCGTCTGTGGCCTTCGTCAGGAGGCTGGACTGCCCGGGGTCCATCTGTTGCCTTCGTCAGGAGGCTGGACTGCCGGGGGTCCATCTGGGGTCTTTGTCAGGAGGCCGGGCTGCCACTGGATCATCCGGGAGTGTTCTAAGGGCGGCGTGGTATGGCCATGCCCGTCACTGGGGAGCTGATGGTTGGGCCTAAGGGCTGGGCCCGAACAAAGAGAGCAGGCGCACCTGTCGGCACCCACTCTGGCGTGTGGGTTGTCGTTGGGTGGGGCAGGGGAGGTCACACCCCGGGGTCCTGGGGATGTCCTGGCTGGTCCGAGGGCTGCGGTCTCTCCTCGGCTGTGCCTCCATCAAGGGTGATCTGCGGGGTCCTGCCAGTGCAGAGTCTGTCATGGTTGGGGACTGCTGGGGAGCCTATTGTAGGGCCCCAGGTGTCAAGAGGTCTCTCCAGACCTCCTCCAGCTGCTGCTCCTCCAGGAAGGTGTCTTCATTCAGGGAAGGGGTGAGGGAACACACTCTGCCACCGGTGAAGGTAGGCGAGATATGGAAATCCTCAGGATGGGAAGGCACTGGGGTAGGGGGTGAGGGGCGGCACATAGCTGTTCCCTCCTCGGTGCAGCTGGTGGCCGTCACATGCCCACTGGTGCGGCTGGTGGCCATCACTGAAGAGCCGTGCCCCACGAGGACTACACCCCAGGTGCGGCTGGTGTCCATCACGGAGGTGCAGGTGTGGCTGATGGCCATCACCGAGGTGCGGCTGGTGACCATCACCGAGATCCTACTTCCCTTGGGGACAACAGGGATGATGCGGCTGGTGGCCGTCACTGTCAGGGGAAATTTAGGTATTTCAAAAGGATAAGTGTATAATTCAAAAGAATAAATGTGATATTGTATAATTCGAGTATACAATATATAGCTATGTGTGCTAAGAATGACTATCGAGTCATTTACTACGAGAGAATAGACTCGTGAAATCAAGCAGCGATTTCACTTTATGCTGGCTTACTTCGCCAATTCTCTAGAGTCGATAATTTATAGACTTTCTCAACGGTACACAGCAGAGACTAGACGCTCAAGTAGGCTGTGATATTGTACCGTTGGCCTCTGAGAGTGTTAGTTTCTCCCCTTAACAATCAAAAAATGATAATAAAGATAAACAGCATCTTGGCTGAGCCAAACTCCTAGCTAGCACAAGAGATTTAAGGATTAATGCCAAAAGCTGGCCTAAGTACCAGTCGTGATTTAATACAAAGAGTTGTGCTAACGTGGAGTAGCAAAACTGTATTAAATAAGTGGGAAACTTAAACACGACTGTTACATTTAACAAAGCTCAAGAAAACGAACTGTAAATTTATTAAATACAAGCAAATAAATTTACGTTACATGACTCCAATTCAAATCAGAGGAAGGGAAATGCACTCACTCAGACACTCAGACAGACAGCTAAATATCTCAAAACTTAAGCCTAGGAAAACAAAAGAAAATACTAATCGGTGTGGATGAGACTGTGCTGTAGTCGATCACCAAGGATTGGTGGGAGCTCGGGAACACACGCCGATACAAGCTGAGACCTGAAATCGCTAGGAAAAATGATCACTCGAGCTTTCGTATGGGCACGACCCGCTCGTTCCGTGGCTAAAGACAGACTGAGCTCTGATTTGAATACACGGCGCGAGAGCGTGTGAAGGGGTGCGGGCGGCGTAACGGCCCAGAGCAGGACCGACAGTTCAAAAATTATCGCTCAGAGGAATGCACCACCCGCACATAAACACAATCACTCGCGGAAGAATAACGAAAGTTTTGACAACTTGATGCGAATACAAGCACGCGAGCGGACGGTTTGAGAGAATGAGCGAAACATCGTACATTTCATAATAATTTGTTCCTCCAGAAAATCACTCGATGTCACAATTTACTTTACATGATTTACGATGTAGAAAATTCGTGACAGTTACCTCCCTGCAGGTGTGGCTGGTGGCCATTTTCACAAGTCGGGTTTCTTCTGCAGGAGTCAGATGAGGCATGGCTGGTGGCCGTCACCTGCCTGGTGGTGCAGCTGGTGGCCATCTCTCCCCATATGTGGCTGGTGGCCATCTCTCCCCATATGTGGCTGGTGGCCGTCACTCAGTATGACTGAGTGAGGGAAGCAGCAAGTGAGCGGCTGGTGGCTGTCTCCGGTACTAAGGAGTTAGCCCCACCCTGAACCTGGAGAGGGCTGGTCCGGCTGAGGTGTAATGCACCATGACTGCTACCTTCCAGGTGAGGCACCTCAGTGCGAAAGGGGCATAGGGCAAAGGTAGAGGTAGGGCCGTCTCACGCTGAACCCGTTCTCACTGTTGTAGCCTCTTGGTTGTCTCCTATTAGGGTAGGTGTCTCGACGGCATGTATTTCACGAACTTTACTAAGTGCAATTACACTAATGCTGGACAATACATCACCACCTTCGAAGGTACTGTTGATAAATTTCACTAACACTTCACTGTTTGTCAATACTTCACTGTTATTACACTTAATGCTTGACAACACTTCAATGTTTTCACAAGTACTGATAATATACAGAACTTCGCTGACACTACACTACACTGAAACCTGGCTAAACTTCACTCAAACTGACTGAGGCTCGACTAAACCTGCTTTGTCTCATCCCTCATCCTTATATAACCTCCCTATATTCTGGTGTTTTCTACGCTATACGAGAACAACAGTTGCCAACTCGGAGATATCAAGAACAAGAAAAGTTTTCTTACTGTTATGCTACGTATTTGAGGGCCAACTGCTTGTTCCCCAGATGCATATGTGAGAGGTGGGTGTTTTTACCTGTTGCGTTTCTGAGGGTCGATTTTTCTCTCCTCGAGTACGCAGACTTACAGCGGGTTCTTTTTCAAGACCGGGTCGGTATATTAGGGAGTGGACAGGACACAAAAACAAGGCAGTAACCACTGAAAACATATATTCAAAGTATATTCCCAGAGACAAATACAACATTCACCAATACATAGATTCTGGGTTTGCCGGAGACAGGCTAGTGGTAAAGGGATTAAAGAATCCCTCGAGCTAGACCTTACAGTGAGATCACATAGCCCCGCTAGGTAACAGGAAGGCGCTACCCCTCCCGGCACGGCAGTCCCGGGCGCGGCTCGAACTCGCGACCCCCCGGTCCCGAGCTTGATGCTCTACCTCTGAGCCACCGTGCCCCCAGGAAGGTAGGTTTTACTCAAGAACAAACTGCCTCTCTACCGGCTGTGGGAATGTATGGTAATATGAACACAGTATTCATGGCACTTTTGTTACAATGGTATCTCCAATACAGGAAATACAATTATTACATTTACGAACAGTCGTATAGCACTGAACGGCAATGATACACTAGTTATAATACCCATACATATGGATATAGCACTCGCATAGGTGTATCACAATCAGAGGCGTGTGCACTGTCACATGCAGGGGGGGGGACTGAAGTATTTCTGCACACTATTGAGACACTTGTAAGTAAGTTAGATATGTGTGAGTTTATTCAGCGGTGTGCCAATACACTGGGAAGGGAAATGTAAAGAGTACAAGGGATGGCATTATTTCTTTGTAATTGTTTGGTTTCCACTAGAGCATGTTAATTATTCACTACAATGGGGTAGGGAATATTACTTAATATAGGCAAAGGAGGCGCACTGTGCTCTGTCATCATACACCTTCACTGAGGATCACTAAGGCTCGTCAAGTCTTATACACCGAGGCTCCCTGGGAATCTCAACTGAGCCAATACACTGTGAGAGATACAATCGCATCACATTTATGGCCTGGTGATTTACACTGGTCCAGGAGTCGCACACTATTACGGCCCTTTTCACTATACTGGTGGGCCGACTGCCGATACCTCAGGGTGAAGGAGTGAGGTGAGGCTCGCCCTTCAGAAAGCCCCATGCAGGGATGCAAGGCTAGGGGTTAGGGCCGAAAAGGGCCAGTAGGCAGGACTGGTGATGGCTCCGGGGAGTGCCGCGTGGGGCCCCACCATTAGGAAGGTCATGCCCTGGAGTCCTGGGTAGGCCCCGGGGAGTCTGGAGACCCGTGGTACTGGAACCTGGGGCCGCCGGAGGAGCTGGACTGCAGCAACTGTGGGAGGGTGGCTTTGCCGTCAGGGCCGCCTCACGGCAACCTCGGGCTGGGGGCATCACCAACAGGACTCACGCCGGTGACTCTGCTCACATGACCTCTGCCTCGGCTGCTGCTGCTGCTGGCTGCATAGGCAGGGCTGGAGGGAGCCAAGGCCCTGGACAGAGCCTTGCCATGGCTCCAAGAAAGGGTCTCCCCTGAACTCGCCTCCTGAAGGAGAGGGAGTACGCCCCGCCCAGCCACAGGAAACAGGGTGGGCCAGGCAAGGGACTTCCCCATCGGGAGCTGTCCTAGGAGCAGAGGGTGAGGAGCGGACGATGGCCTGCTCTGCCTCCCCTGTGTGACTGTAGGCCTGCACGGCGGTTCCTCTCTCCTGTCAGACCCCAGGGAAAACAAGAGCCGAGGCTCGCTCTACCCTGTCTCCATGAGGGGGAAAGGAGTCTCCTGTAGGGGAGGAGCGGACGATGGCCAGCTCTGCCTCATGCCCGACACAACTAGTGGCCTGTGTCGTGGTCCTACAGGAGACGGCAGCAGAGGGATGGACAAAGGCCTGTCCTGCCTCGTACCCAACACGGCTTGTGGCCTGTGCTGCGGCGCTGCTCTGTGGGGATAAACTACAGGTAGCGGACGGCTTGTAGCCTGTCCTACCCATCCGATACGGCTTATGGCCTGTTTTGCGGCACTCCAGCAGGTAGGCAACTGGGGAACGGACTGTGGTCGGTTTTACCCCTTTCCCGGTACGGACTGTGGCGGGTACCGCGGCGTTGCATGGAGTTGTAGGCACAACTCCATCCCTGACCTGGCGACTGGAATTTCAGCTGGAGACTAAGCGCCTTCTACTAATACCTTGGCATGGCATTGGTTGGGAGCAAGAGGGGCACCGGGGAGGGACACAGGTGAGCCGTTTCTGCTCGGAGCCGCTCGGCGTAGGCTGCAGACCCCCAGTAGTCCTTTGGGGGCTTGGGGAATTGGCGCTGTCTGCAGCGATGTCAGTGTCATCTGCAGCACCTACCTCTAACTCACGTATATCAGTATTGTTTTTCCAAGGGGAAGACAGGAGGAAATAGCTCCTGTGAGAAGAGTGGAGAAGTTACAAGATAGTGAGAAAATGGCAGAGTATAAGAGCATAGTGGAAGAAAGATTGGGAAGGTATGAGTTAAAGCAGATGGAAGGGGTGGAAGATGTACCTAAGATTTTCACGGAAGAGATAGGCGCAGCGTGTGAGATGGAGTGAGGAGGAGATGCAGGGGTGTGCAAGGGACAGCATGGTGGAATGATGAGGTGAAACAAGCTGTGGAACAAAAGAAAAAGGCATATAGTGAATGGCTAGCAAGCAGAGGTAGAGGAGAAGATGAGAGAGAGAAAAGAGAGGTATATGTGAGGTGAAGAAGAGAGGTGAAGAGATTGGTGAAGGAGAGTAAGAAGCAAGTGGATGAGGAGTTTGGGAGGAATCTGAGTGTAAAGTGGAGGGAGAATAAGAAATTGTTTTGGAAGGAGGTAAAGAAAGTAAGACAGTGTGGAAAGGGAAACAGTAGAGGAGTGAAAGATGGGAATAATAGATTGCTGGTGGAGAAGAGAGAGAAATTGAGGAGATGGAAGGAGCACTTTGAGGATTTGTTGAATGTAGGGAGTGAGAGCAGTGCGAGTATAAGTCGCAGGGAAATGGCTGGGAGAAAAAGAGGTGAGAGGAGGGAGGAAGAGATCACTAGGGTGGAAGTAGTGGAGGCAATGAAGATCAAGATGGGAAGGCCCCAGGAATGGATAGAGTGTGTGGTGAAATGCTGAAGTATGGGGATAAGATTGTTGTGGAATGGATATGGAAGTTGTATAGATTGGCTTGGGAAGAGGGATGGGTTCCAGAGGACTGGAAATCAGGTATAACTGTTCCTTTATATAAAGGAAAAGGGGAGAGAGAAGTACAGTATGTGGTAACCATAGGGGTATATGCCTTCTTAGTGTGACTGGAAAGATATATGGTAGAATACTTATTGATAGGGTTAGGCATATAACAGAGGAGTTAGTTGGAGAAGAACAAGGGGGATTTAGGAAGGGAAAAGGGTGTGTAGATCAGATATTTGTTCTAAGATGTTTACTGAAGTAGCTAGAGAAGGGAAAGAAAGAATATGCTGCCTTCATGGACTTGGAGAAAGCTTATGACAGAATAGATGGGCAAGGTATGTGGAAGGTATTTAGAATATATGGAGTTGAGGGGAAATTGTTGAATGTGTGAAGAGCATGTACAAAGGAGCTAGGGCTACTGTTCGAGTCGATGATGAGCTGAGTGAGTTCTTTGATCTGAATGTGGGACTGAAACAGGGTTGTGTGATGTCTCCATGGCTGTTTAATATATACATGGATGGGGTTGTAAAGGAGGTGCAAGGTAGGGCAGTGGATGTGGGATTGGCTCTAATGAATGAGGGTGAGATGTGGAAGATTCCGGTGTTGTTGTTTGCTGATGATACAGTATTGCTGAGTAAAGATGAATGGGAGTTGCAAGGTTTGGTGAATGAATTTGGGGCAGTGTGTAAGAAGAGGAACCTGAAAGTTAATATAAACAAGAGTAAAGTTACGGTGTTTGAAAGGTATGAAGTCACAGAATGCACAGTGAGGTTGGATGGTGAGGATATGGAGAATGTGAGTGGGTAGTGTGATGAGTAAGGATGGAAGTTTTGGGAATTAAATACCTGAAAGAGTACAGCAGGGAAGGAAGGTTGTTGGTTCACTGAAAGCGGTGATGAGAAATAGGGAGGTGAGTATGGAAGTCAAGAAGTCACTGCATGATAGTACTGTGATTCCTACCCTGACGTATGGAAGCGAGGCATGGACCTTGCTAGAGGGTAACAAGTCAAGAGTGAGAGCAGTGGAAATGAGTTACTTGAGCGTGTGGAGTGACATGAAGGGTCAGGTTGACGAATGAAGAAGTGAAGGAACGTTGTGGGGTGGATGTGGATGTGGTTGAGATTAGGAGAAGTACACTGAGGTGGTTTGGACATGTGGAGAGAATGGAGAATGAAAGACTGACTACGAGGGTGTATGCAGATGGGGTGGAGGGAGGGAGAGGGAGGGGAAGACCGAGGATGAGGTGGAGGGATGGAGTTGAGAGGTATATGAGGGAGGGGGGAGTGAGCTTGGGGGAGGGTAGGCAAATGGTGGGTGACAGAGGGACTTGAGGCATTTTGTCTGCGGCCACCCTTTTCGGGATTAGGGCGTCGGGCTATAGATAAATAGATAGATTTTCCAAATCTGGTTAATATATGTGTTGTACTGGTTTGCCTGTGTTTTCGCCCTGCTCCTTTGGTAAATGTTCTTACTCGGTCGTGCAGTAAAGGACCCCCAAAGCTTGTGCTTTTGACTTGTGGTGCGAGGAGTCGCGCCTTCAGATACGGCGGTAAACCTGAGGTTATTTACTGAGAGAGAAATCGCGCCATAAAAACACAGAGCATAACAGTTCACATGCCTTCTTTAATGGATAGCAATATACTCAGTTAAAGGCGCGGTCAAACGGGCGTTTTTCCCGTAGGGAAATTGCCGATAGTATATTGCCACGCCGAGTTTGAGGGAATTTGCACTCAGTTTTGGTCACACGACGTTCAGCCGAGTTTCTTACCATTTCGGCTAGTCTGTCAAATTCGGTATTGCGTGCCGAGTCGGACTTGTACATTTAACAATAACAAACATTTTCCATTGTCCATAGTCGCTTGTCCCACAAGAAGGGCAGTGAGATGGATGAGCACATTGCAGCCTATGCCATGCTCTTATTACTCAAAAAGAAGAAGGAGCGAAAGAGGAAAGAAAATAAGCGGCTGTGGAGTCGTCAGTGGCTAAAAAGAAGAAAAGCAGAGAGTGTCGCCTTCAGAATGTTGAGAGTACATGAGGCAGAGGTATGGAAGTCGGCGAGGCTAGGGGACTGAGGAGATCGAGCTGGCTGGCTGGATGAATGTTGTGAGAAGTGCATGACCAGGGATTTGGCACCCCTTTTTAACGTGACAGCGTTCGGATTGACTCTAGCGGATATGTTTATGTGATGCTACAGAATGTGGTGAAGGTTTTTTGGCGTATCAGATAGAGCAAGGATTCCCGGGGCTTGAATGATGAGTGAATGGAAGCGTGGCCCATTGGACTGGGCAAGTTTGATTTGTGTGAACATTGCTGCTTTTCACCCTGCCCTAGGGTGGAAAAGGAGGTCCGAATGATGATGTGATAAATTATAAGGTTTCTAAAAGTAGCTATTGAATTTACATGTTCCCTTTGCACTGGTCTTTCATGTGTGTGCTGTAGAAGTCATGTCTGTATCCAGAGTCAAGCCAAGGATGTAGGGATATGTGATGAGTAGAGATAAGGACATGAGAGTTCTAGTGTGGTTTATGCCCATTAAGAATGAATAAGACTGTTTTATATCTGTTTATCTATCTATCTTTCTATATGTAGATATATATATGTATATATATGTTGCAGTTCTTATGCTGGCTCCATAAGAATACTGTACTGTATCATATGCCCTAAGGCCAAAAGCTGGGTAGTTTTTTTTTTTTTTTTTTTTACATGGCAGTTAACTTATGTCCTTATTTTACAGGGTACTTCAGACACAAGGGTTATGGCAAGGATCACATTTGGTGATGAACATGAAGAAGATGGTGGGACAGTACAAGACAAAACATGCGTCGAGTGGACCTCCTGTGAAGAATACTTGCCCACTCCATCAGTGTCACTGGGACTCCCACCATCTCCAGTGCCCAGCAGTCAACCGTCACCATCTACGAGTGTTTTTGGTAACCTAAATGTATCACTGGATGAAGACTGCATGGAGTCATCTTTATCTTCAGGAGGAAATCGGCTTTCTTCGATACCTAGCAGTCCATCTGTGACTGCCTCCAAGAAAACGAGTAAATTAGAGGCAGCTGGCACCCTTCGTTCTGTAACAGCCAAGACCCCAGTAATTCGAAGCAAGAAAAGAAAAGACAGGGATACTGGTGAGGATTGGACTGATGGTCAGTTGAGGAGACTTGACCAGTATTTGGCCATGAAAACTAATGCTGATAAGTTGGATGTCAGCATGGGACAGCTAGTGGAGGCTGCATCAAGTCATTTGCCATATGAAAAAAAAAATTGAACTGTTATCAAAAATACGCAATGCAATCAAAGTGGTGAACAGTACTTCTTAGTGGTGGACCGAATATTCGCTTCCGCATTCGCGTGTGCGAATATTCGCTATGTTTTTTAATATTCGCATTCGTATTCGCATCCGCATTTCCATTCATAGCTACTGTATTTGCGAATATGTGAATATTTTCATGAAACCAATGGAAAATATAAAAAATATAAAAATCTACCGTCAAAGGTGCTGAGAGAGCTGAGAAATTACTCTTTTTGAAATATAACCTACCTATCATTTTTTTTGACTACTGAAAATCAAGCCATCATGCTCTGTAAATTAATGTAGCAAACTAGCAACTGTCAATTTTTTTTCCTCTTTCAAAGGGTGGAAGTTGGTGAAAGAGGTTGGTGGCATGCATGTTAGAATGTGTCCTCGCCCTGCACCCTGGGAACATAGAAAACTGAATGGATTTAATTTTAACTGTTCAGTTTACTATGGCCGAACTCTTACAATATATTCAGAATTAATTCACACAGTTCATTTATGATAGTTAAGAAATTACATATTAACAATGAGGTCCACATTCACATCATCATTAACTTCCAGTAATTAATTTCATAGTAGTTTAATTAACGTTTGTTGGTGATATAAAAAGAATTACCAGTTCTTGAAGGATGGAATAAGGATTTAAATATTCGCAATTCGCATCACATTCGCGAATTTACAACTAAATATTCGCATTCACATTCGCAATTATGGAAAAGTGACATTCGTTCCATCACTAGTACTTGTAGTAGTGGGGAAGTGTAGCAGTGTCCCATTCCTGCACCATTTTCTGCATAGTTTGTGTCTTTATTGTGTCCAATAAATGTTTTGTGGAGTACTAATTTATTTTCTTTATTTCTTGCTCCCAATTGTCATTCTTAAAGTTCCTAATCAATTCATTGTATATTTTCTCTGTTAAAGTGTTTTCCATCATTGTTATTTTTGTAATGGAACGCATTTTTTTAAGGACAGAAATTAATGGTTAGGTTGTCAGAAAATTCTTTTCACACTGACAAAACTGATAGTTAAGAATACTTCTCCATTATTTTCATTACCAGTACTCCATGAAGTATCTTCAGTGCTTTGTGAATAATGAAAAGAATATAACTTTCTGAGAATTGTGTTTTCTGGCATACGTTGTCGATTTCTGTGGAAGCGAGAAATTAATAACCTTTCTCTTCAAACACTAATCAGCAGGAGGTAATCACTTACTAACGCTTCTCCTGAGAATAATTTACCCTGGCTCCGGATTTTGCCACTCCTACCTTGCACAAATGGTTTTATTGTGAATTATTATGAAAGAACTGGCAAGTAAATTAGGTAAGAACTATCTATCTATATACCTAGGCTGCTTCCCCCAAGAAAAGGGAGGTAGCCGAGACAGGTCAACACACTACCAATTTACTCATCCACTCATACACATTCATTCGCATCTTAGCCCCAAAGGGGAGAAGGGACAGATCCTCACCGCACCACACCGCACGAGGGTCGACCACGCAGTGCAGTCAGTGACATCCGCAGCAGGGCCCGACAGCAAAGCTGGTTTACCCCTGCCACATCATAATGGATCCAGCCCCTTACCTGCACCTGACCTGATCAGCTGATCAGACAAAATGCAGGAGAATATCCTCTCAGGGCTGCGTCATCATTTATTCATTCACAATTTCTCTCCATTCATTTCTATCACGCACAGCCACTCTTCCTTGCTCAACAGACAACCCTCTCGCATCCAACGCTCTCTTCACACTGTCCATCCATCCTATTCGTGGTCTTCCTCTCAGCCTTACGCCTCTCACATCAGATCTAGTTATCTTTTTCACCAGTCGCTCATCATCCATTCTCTCCATATGCCCAAACCATCGCAACACCCTCTGTTCAACTCGATCAGCCATCTCCCGAACAATTCCAGTTCTCCTTCGCACTTCATCATTTCTCACTCGATCCATACGCGTCACTCCACACATACTCCTCAGACACCTCATCTCCATTACATTCAAACTTTTCCTCTCTGCTACACCCATATTCCATGTTTCAGCCCCATATAATGCAGTCGGTACCACAACACCCTCATACAGCCTTCTCTTTACATCCATTCTGAGTGAACGACATCCAAACACTTTTTTCATTCCTCGTAGCACCTTTCCAACTTCATTCATTCTAAACTTCACTTCTGCATCTATTCTTCCATCCGCAGCAACATGTGACCCTAAGTACTTAAAACACTCAACCTCCTCAAGCAACTCACCATTCAAAACTATAATCATCCTCCTACCATCTATCAACCTCGTACACTTCATCACTTTACTCTTATTCTCATTTATTTTCAGTTTCCTCCTTTCACACGCCCTTCCAAACTCCTCTACCAACTGTCTCAATCTCTCCACTGAATCAGCCACCAGTGCAGTATCATCCGCAAACAGCAGCTGCTTCAGATTCCACTCTCTACCATCATTCACCAGACTCAGTCCTCCATCTAACAATCTTGCATTCACCTCCCTTACAACACCATCCATATAAATATTAAACAACCAAGGCGACATCACACATCCCTGCCGCAGCCCCACTCTCACGGGAAACCAATCACTCACAGTATTTCCCACTCTTACACACGCTCTACTATTTACATAAAAACTTTCCACTCCTTTTAGTAACCTGCCATCAAGCCCATTCAATCTTAAAACATTCCACAAAGCCTCCCTATCAATTCTATCATATGCTTTCTCTAAATCCATGAATGCCCAAAACACATCCTTACCTTTCGCTAAATACTTTTCACACACCTGTCTCACAGCAAACACCTGATCCACACATCCCCTCCCTCTCCTAAAGCCACACTGCTCATCACCAATCACTCCCTCTGTACCCTCTCTAACTCTCTTAATTAACACTCTACCATACACCTTACCTACCACACTCAACAGACTTATACCTCTAAAACTAGTACATTCATACTTATCACCCTTACCTTTATATAATGGGACCACACAAGCACTTGCCCAGTCAACTGGCACCATACCTTGCACAAAGCACACATTCAACAATCTTACTAACCAGTCAACAATGGTTGCTCCACCACATTTCAGGCATTCCACAGCACACTCATCCATACCTGCAGCTTTCCCTGTTTTCATCTGCTTTACTGCCACTTGCACTTCCTCCATCGTAATCAAGGATTCATTCAACTCTCCCAACACATCTATTCCTTGCACCCTTCCATCTGCCACAATCTCAGCCTCCCTTTCCTCCTCTACATTCAACAATCTTTCAAAGTACTCCGCCCATCTCTTCCTTACTGCATCCATCTCAATTAACATCCTTCCATCCTCTGCTTTTACTCGCTCCTCCTTCCCAGACTCTCCCTTTCGCACCCTTTTCACCTCCTTCCAAAACATTTTCTTATTCTCTTGAAAATTCTCAGTCATCCTCCTACCCCACCTCTCATCTGCTGCCACTTCAGCCTCACGCACAACTCTTCGCCCTATTCCTCTTTTCCTTATACCTCTCATATGACACCTCATCCCTCCTCTGCAACCACACTTCATATGCATGTCTCTTCTCACCCACAGCCATACCTACTTCCTTGCACCACCATTCACTTCCCTTCCTTACACCACCACCCACTCGTCTCACACCACACACCTCTTCTGCATGCCCCACCACAGCACTCTTAAACAACTGCCATTCCTCCTCCACACTGCCACTCTCCTGATCTTTCACTGCATTCCACTGATCTCTCAATTTCTCCTGATACTCTATCATTTTCTCTCTTTTATCCAACTCACTCACTTTCAAAACCTCCCTGCCACACCTAACTCTCCTAGCTCTCACCCATCTCTTACCTACTCTCAACTTTCCCTCCACCAGGTAGTGGTCAGACATACCTCCACCCTCCCCTCTCAAAACTCTCACATCCAACAATCTTCCTATTACATTCCTGGAAACAACCACATAGTCCATCAATGCTCTGTCAACAACCCTTCCACCCTCCTGTCTCACCCATGTATACTTATAAATATCTTTCTTCTCAAACAAGGTATTCCCAATCACCATCTCTCGCTCAACACACACACCTATCATTCGTTCCCCATTTTCATTTCTTCCAGGCACACCATGCATACCAACTACACCTTCAACTGCTACATTTCCCACTCTAGCATTCAGATCCCCCATCATTACCACATTCACATTTGCTCCAAAGCTCTGCAAACACTCATCAACATCATTCCAGAAAGACTCCTTCTCTTCTTCATCCCTTTCACTACCAGGCCCATATGCACTCACAAATACCCACAACTCACGTTCAAATTTCGCTTTCACCCACATCAGTCTCGATGACACCTCTTTCCATTCAATCACACACTGCTGTACTTCTGGGCTCACTAACAAGGCCACACCTTCTCTTGCCCTTCCTCTATCAACACCTGACAATCTTCCATTCACACTTCCAAATGTAGACTCACCTTTCCCTTTCATCTTTGTTTCACTCAAAGCTAACACATCCAACTTTCTTCTCACAAACATTCTCCCAATCTCCTCCCTTTTAGCCTCAATCGTACTACAACCACGCACATTCATAGACCCAACCTTCAGGGTACGGGGATAACTCGATCCCCCATCCCTTTCCCTGGCCTGTCTCTTTTTAGGAACTAAAAAAACAGAGGAGGGGGTCCC
>JAGKTI010012357.1:0-21423 GCA_018397915.1 Birgus latro
TTTCACATCCTGGAGATTTTTAAAAATATTGGTCCTTTTCTTTGTTATCTAAAACACTGTGAAACATTTACACATAACCACTTCAACGTCTAATATCAAGACCGAATATTAATTTATAAAACTTTATGATTTAGGAAATATAAGCATAAACTGAACACAATGCAACTTAACCCTTTCAGAGAGACATACAACATGAAGCATTACTCTAAGCAACAGACAACCTATTTTTTTTTTTTCAGGCATAACTACACTATTTTTCGCCACACAAGCATATAATTTCAAGCAACTTATAACCTATATTCTTTCATTCCCAGGCACACCTACGATACTTTTCACTACAGCAACACAAACACACAACTTACCTTCCATTTCAACTCCTTCAGTCCGTTAACACAACCAGACTGAAAGGGTTAATGTCGTGCCAGAAAGCGGGTTATGTCTAACTGGGAGCTTCAGCCAACTACAGTTACGTCAGAGCTGCTACGCTATTTAACAAAAGAACATGTAAGGGTTTCCTGAGCTGCAGAAGGATGAGGTGGTTGGGTCGCCATCTTGCTACGCTCAGATGGAAGAACAACTAACTGATCTTACAATATCTTTGCCATCCTGCACCTAGTCCATCTTTTTTCAAGGCTATTAAATTAATGATTCATCACTAATTATACACTGTGGTTATTCATCACTAATCATACACTGTGGTTAGAGTGTGAACTTTTCACTTGAACTGGAAAACAGAGACTTTTTGACCAATAATGTTTTAACAATAATACGTGTAACTTTCTGTCATTATATACATTACATGATGGGCATAGATTATGAGATCAGTTTGGCATATCCTCTGAGAACGAAACTATAAGAGAAAGTAGAGTGAAGAGAAAAGAAAAAAGAAGCTTGTCCTGAATAATGGCAGTGAACTGAGGCGCATTTAAGAACACAAAAAGTAAACACAAGATATTACACCCCAATTTGTATAGTTTTAGGGCGTCTTTGCGCGAGAAACCAAATGACATAATTAAGAATACCAAACACCAAGTATGAAATCGTTCGGTATGCGCTCGATTTCGATAGAACAGAAAATAGACGACAAATACGTAAACAAAGAGAGAAAGACTTCAAGAACAAAATATTTATAGTCATTGGAGGTAAAATAACAATGCAGAGAATTTCAATAATAAAGTAAATTTATAATAAACGAAATAAATATGTAATGAATGCAAATGGAGTTAAACAGGTAAAGAGAACAGCTTCGAGCATAAGCTGGTGTCGATCACCTGTCTTCCTCCTGTCCCCCTCCTCACCTGGTAATTTTTTTTTTATATAACTTATTTTCATTTACACTGTTTATGTTGGCAGTGATAAATATAAACGTGTAGGATTAACAACATGAACATCAACTCGACAGTATATACCAGCCTAGCTATGTAATTAAATGGAGTGAATGTGACATCAGCAATCTAAAACATGTATGACTGTCATGCTTTAACAATTACTAACTTGTTTTTTTTTTTTTTTGCCACAGTTTTCGTAATGTACACCCCACTACTGTTCAGGATAGTCAATTTAAGCTCAGGATGGGCAAACGTAAAATTCCCAAATGACAGGAGGAAAACAGGTGGTGACCATAGTGTCTCTTTACTAAGCAAGATCTGTCAAATCAGCGTAGTTACCCTTCTGTCTGCCCTCAAATTGGCTCTTCGTATCGTTCCACTTCTTCTCCTTCTCTTCCTTGTCGGTTGCTAGGATGCCCTGGGAAATGGCAAGCAAACAGAGGGAAGGAGGACAGGGGTTTAGTTACTGATGGACATTTTGAACACACCTGCATATTTGGAACACTGGGTGACGGGAGGGAAGGGACAAGGGGAGGGAGGGGAGTCGCAGTGGAGGGAGCAGCAATGATACTGAGAGCTAAACAGAGAATAGAAGACAATGTGGGACAGTATGAAATCAACAGAGTAACAGGAAAAGACAGTATGGGACGGAATAGTCGACAGAGTTTAACAGAAAAGAGAAATATATATAAAGGAAAGTAGACAGGATAACGAGGAAAGTGTTTGTATAATATTTTCAGGAACCAAGAGCTTTGTGTTATCGTCTGAGGCATGATGGAGTCAAAAGATGGCATTAGTGTACAGTCTGAGACGAGTAATAATGAATCTTACTGAAGACTCTTTCAGGTTGACCAAAAGTCCCACTGTTCCTGCTGACGAGCATTTCAAAGCATCAGGCAAGAACAGGAACATGAAGCATCGTGTATGTAATCAGACGTATGAGTACTGTTGTGCGGGTTCTGAGGGGAGGAATGGAAAAGGACTGGGGATATTTAGACATTTGTGTCTTGTGGAGTTTATAAGGATCGCTGGTCAAGTCAAAACGGTACAGAAATGGATGGACTTAAAACATGCCACTTTTATTTAACGGACGAACAGATGGACTCATCACAGTCGAGAAACAAACAGCTAACTTTACATTAGTTGAGAGAATAAGCAACATTAGGCAACATCCCCATTTTAGCTGCCATACATTAAGTAGCATGGAATTAACACACAATACCTTTGCTGGTTAATTAAGGAAATGGTTCCTTCACAAAACACGTTCAGCATATGGTACAAATTACCGACACGAAAGACTGGGGACAATTATTTAAGGCCTACCAGATTCCGGAGACGCATACTCTTGATGACAAAGAGGCATATTCTCAAAAGCACAGAAGACCAAACCATATCCTCCTTAACAATTTATTTCTGCATATAGTTAATATTTTCGTCTATGATATTTTTGCACAGTGTGTACATAACAAAAACACAAAAATACCATATAGGCCAATAATAAAGAGCAATATATCAAATAAACTGCTAAGGAAAAATGGAAGAAGGCTTTCTAAGCAGATAAGAATATGAGTTTAACAGCTGTAGTTTCCCTGGAATAGAATACTTCGTAGCATCTTTTTCTTATTGATATCTTTTTGCATACAGCAACTTCATATCCTCTTGTATGCTAATTTTATGTCTGTCAGAGATCGACATATTTCACATCAGAAGCATACAAAAGGATATCAAGATGTAATGCGCAAAATAAATAACTGAAAAAGAGGAATTTCGAAATCTCCTACACCAAGGAAAATACAGCCTAAAGAGGCGTACCTCATGGCAAAGTTTTGGTGCCACTCATTTTCATTATATACGGTCTAATAATCCCGGTTTTGTCTCGTCAGCAGATAACTGAATCAGACTTGAGCTTCGATATTGTTTTTACATATTGCAGAACATGAAATTGTTAACATCTTTATGACTCAGTATGACATGAGATTAATTTTTCAGTGTCTTGCCTGAGGTACGTCTTGAATCACGCACCATACTCTACTTACGCACGCAAAGCCTTCCTAAACTTCGATTAGAAATGGGATAACTGGCTCCAACGACCGCTGAAACACGTCGACCGCCACTTGTAGATAAGATCAAGTTGACACAATGAAACTGTGTTGAGGCAAAGACTGATAGCACAGAGTTGGTGTCTTCTAGTTCCTGTAATTACTTACACTTGCTTCTGGTTGAAAACTCGTCGAACCTTTCTTTCCAGAATTTCTCCAGATCGTCCTTGTACATTGCCAATAAGCCCTGGCAGGGATAGGGGTAGGAAAAGGGAATGGAGGGGAAGAGGAAGGAAAAGTAAATAAGAATAAAATGCTCTTAAAACAGAGAAGTAAAATTGGTTAGATCCCATATCATGGTGAGTGAATAGATGAGGGTTTCTTTGGCTGTGTGAGTGTATTCAGACTGTATGTGTTTCTCTGATAATTATATTCAAGATGTATACAGCGCCACAACACGTGTAGCAAATCTCTGGAAAAAGTTATGTGGCTTATTTTATGCACATTTCCAAATCTCAGTCAAAACATAGCTACTAAATTACCCATCTACTGAATTCCTTCTCTCAAAAAAAAAAAAATAGAGAAGTGGGCTCATACCACCTGCACTGGAAAGTCTCCTTCACTTTACTGAGGAGAAGAGACAAACAGCTGGACCACTTTCCACGCAATGGCTGAGATTTTTAAAACTGTTTCACATAATAAGCCATACGACTATTCTCAAAGTCTAAAACTGTTTACATTATTAATACGTCATCACTCTGAAACTGCCTCGATACTGGGAGTGGATGGGTTCGAATATCACTTTTGAATTTGAAACCCAGAGTACAACCAATACAGCTGTGACTTTCTGATGACAGCAGACATGTTTGATTTATATTAACTGGGTGCTTGGGTCATAATATAATGACCTCTCTGTTGGCGTCACTTTAGCATCTTATTTTAAGAGGACTCACAGTAAGCGCCACAGTAAACTTTTATCCACTTCACTTGACAATATTCTGAATTTGAAATAAGTGTACTATAAGCAGCTGAAGTCCTGCACCCTGTCCTACCTGTCACTCTGCAGACTTAGGAAACTGATTAGGTGAATCCACTGCGATCGACACTGATAACTTTATTTAGTCAGAGGTCAGTGCCATCAGTGTCTATTACTGCTGATTCACTACACGTATTTTCAGAGTCGAAAAGGAGGGAAAGTAGGAGAGGAAACAAAATATTTGCTACCATTAGTACTCTAGCCCTTACTTCGCAATTTTATGACTGTCCAGCGAAAAGAAAGGGAAATATTTCAAAGAGATGAAAGGAGGAGTTGAAAGTAAAGTAACCAAAGCTAAGTATCTGCAAGACATACCCTCGTCTCTGAGGAAAAGGGAAGGGAGGGGAGGGAAGGGGAATATATAGCACACTCATAGCAAATCCTGGGACTGGATATATAACCAAACTTACGATCAATTCCCTCCCGTAACTATGAGTAGTTCTCGTAATTTCTGCTTGCCTCTTATTCCTGCCCTGAAGGGAGGAAGGTCGTATCCAAAATTTCACACAAAACAAAGAACTTTTTCACTGTTACGGTGGCTGTCTGAAGCTTTACTAGACTACACAAGGAGCAGTTCACAATGACACTGTTACTTGCATAGACTAGAAAAGTTTTCAACCACCAGGAACATGACTTTCCTCGGTGTGAATCCCTCAGTATGAACTTCTGTTACTCTTTTCAGCAAGGAGTAGGGGTAGAGAGTGAAGAGAAGCTATGGCTCACGATTAAATCTAGTTCTTCTTGAAAAAAAACTTATCACGGCTACAAGAAGAAATTGATCATAAGACTGTCTGTGAATCCAGTTTCAAATATATATCCGACTCGCAATGAAAACCATCATTCTAGAGAGCAAGGTGAATTTCACACACTGGCTGTCAACGCAAAATATCACATTACAATCAAATCCACAATATCTGGAAGGTAAGGGGGTGGGAATTCATACACTGGATGCAAATTCAGATCAAAATACACATTGCAAATTACAGTATATCTAGTTCTTTCTAAGCCATCCTTAATCTAAATCTATCTCTAAAATGAACACAGGTTGGGTAAAACAATGCCACACTCCACAAGCCTACTCAAAGGCAGAAACAAATAAGGTGTTACCAACTATTTCCTTCTCTTTCTGTCTAAATACTCACACTTGGTCCTGGCCATAAATTCCTCATATTTCTCTGTCCACATCTTCTCTAATTCCTCCTTTATCACAATATCCCAACCCTGCAGGAGAAAGCCCATGGAGGCAAACTCAAAAACCCTATCTAATGATCCAGAAAGTTTCTCTATGGGAAAATGTGGACTCATCCCTTGAAAAGTGGTTTTGTTAATGAAACTTAAAAATTCTTAGTTTGATACATTTGAAAGGTGTCATTAGTAAATGTAATTAGCACAGCCTCAGAATGCAAAACAGATCAAAACTGTGACTTCTGTTGTATTGAAGCATATTACCTAAGCTTAAAAAAAAAAAAGATCAAATGACAAAGAAAAAAAGATCTTAAACCACAATTTAACAAAGGGAAAATTTCAAAGTTTTATAAAGCAAGAAAGAAATGTTCAAAATTATATATACCAAAGCAAATAAAGAATACAAGTTGATATGGCGTCAAGTGTATAAGTTTGCAGTTATAGAAGAAATTCAAAAATTGTGCAAATAAATAATAAAGTAACAAATACCCCATCTTGCATCTGTAAGTAGCCAAAAGTAGCATTCTGACACAGTGATAGTCCCTGATGGTTGTAGTAGCCTTTTATAGTCTGCGTAGTCTACTATCCTAAATCTTCTGGTTAAAAAAGAGTTCCTGACGAGCTGTAATATATTTTTTTTTAATTTATGTAGTCAACGTAGTCTCCTAATAGTCCTAGGTAGTCCAAACCCGGTAAAATATGAGTAAATCCTTAGAGTTCCACAGGCTATAACTGCTTCCAGCTCCCTACTAGCCCTGGGATGCCTCAGCTTGTCCCACATAGTCCCAGAAAGTCCCAGGTAGTCCTAAGTAGTCCCTGAAGTCAGCCAGAGTCCTGCAATATCTGGGGAAACCTCTTTACTTTATCAGACTTTACAACTCCCTTCTTAACTGGCCCTGGATAATGTCAGGCAGTCTCAGATAGTCACAAGTAGTCCTAGATAGCCAAGGTAGTCCACACAGTCCCCAAATCCCGCAAAACATAGTGAAGATAAATTAAGGTAACTGAAGTCCCTGAGTTCAACCCTTTCCGTATCAAATTTTACTTCTACTCTTTACGCTATAACTCATTCCAACTCTCCCAAACTACCTTCTGGATAGTCCTACATGATCCCTGATAGTCCCAGGTAGCCCTAAATAGTTCAGAGTAGTCCCCAGAGTGTCCCCCCCAAACCCGCTGAATTAGGGGAAACTAAAGAAACTCTACTTACACCCTCAAACAATTTCTTCTTGTCGTCGTAAGTGCGGCGATCTGTGCGTCGCTCGAATTTGGAAGCGGTCTGGATCTTGGGCTGTGTGAGAAAGTGAGAGAGTGAGTGAGAGATGTGAGACAGTGGAAGGAAACGAGGTAAATTCAGGAAAAGAAAGGGGAGATGGTGAGTGTTTGGAGGAGAAAGAAAGTGAAAATAGTCTGGATATGAGAGAGGAAAAAAAATGCCAATTAATATCAAGGAATATTTTTCACTATATCATTATCTCAACTCAAATAATAATAATAATAATAATAATAATAATAATAATAATAATAATAATAATAATAATAATAATATACTCACCGGGTGCTTGCCAGTAAGAGCCCTGTACAGGAAATTAAAAAATATATAAATCAATAAAAACCCATCTATATCTAAATCATGTATATATATATCATTATAGCAAATATATTCAACAGGAAGAGAGAGAGAGAATTTATATTACGCTGGGAGACAGGAAATGAAGAATGAATGGTGAGTAAAACCGAATACCGTGTGAATGAGATTAAATACGATAAGAATGAACGCCGTGAACAAAAACAGAAAATGAATGACACCGTTGGATAAACCTAAATAACATGGAATGGATTATTAAAGGAGCCATGGAGAGGAATGAATGATGAAGAATGTGAAGAAGATCAAATACTATGATTGCCTAACTAAGACTGAATAAAAAGTAAGACTGTGAATAATATCCATGTAAGACTATGAGAGGAAATGAATGGTAGGATGAACACTGTTACCCGGGAAAAGGTATGAACAGTGAATGTGAACGAGAGTGAACAATATGAACAGAAAATGAATATAATTTCCAAACATGCCCATAAAAAATAAATAAAGAGATGTTAGCCAGAGTAAATCAGTGAATGAATCGCTAATGAAAAATGAATACGAGATTAATAATAAATTATATCTCTAAAATGAATAATAAATGATAATGTATGTCTGAAAGTGAAGGAACATGAAGTGGAAATGGATAAAAATGAAAAAAATCTCATGAAACGCAAAACTGAGCAAACATTACGAAAGCAAACCCGAATTAAAGTGAAAAAAAAAAAAAACGCGAATTAAAACATCGCAAGGCAAACCAAAGAAATCGAGAGCCTTCCAGAAAAAGGGAGAACGTTTTTTTTTTTTAATTATTTTAGTTACTTTACTGTTACTTTACCTACTTTATCTACTGTTATCTTTGTTACTTTACTTTTATCTTTGTTTCTATATCTACATTTATCTGTTACTTTATATACCTGCGTTATCTACTTTTATCTTTATTTACTTTATTTTTCCCGCCTTTTGATGATTTTATGCCCTTTACCGGAAGGCCTCTCGTACTGAAGGGTAAAAAAAAATAATTAACCTCTTTAGTAAAAATAAATAAAAAATCTGGTAAATAAAAAATAAAGTCTCACCACAGCTGAATAAAATCGTCTGGAGGTAGCGAGAATAAAGGAAACAAGGCGCCATCGTACTGAAGGGGTTAAATGGGACGAAAATAAAGGAGAAAAATAAACTAATGAACGAATACAATGCGATAAATAAAGCAAAATAGTGATAATTAAAGAGAAATATATATAAACAAGGATCCCCAAGTAATTTAAAACGAAAATTAATGAAAAAATGGATTAATTACAGTGAAGATAAATGCATAACAGCTTCGAAACAGTAAATACGTACACAATTAAATGAAATAAAGGTAATTAATTGAGAGAGAGAAAAAAAAACATGGAGCAAACGAGTACGAGAAGCCTGAAAGCAAACTAGGACGAGAGGGAGCGAGTAACGGATGATAAACACGAGGGAGCGAGTAGGACAGTAGGCTAGTTAAGAAACGAGGGTGAAGAGAAATTGAACGAGCAAGTGAGGAAAAAAAAAAACAGTAGGAGCAAGGATGAATGACGCGAATGAACGTGTGGGAGCGTAACAGAACGAGTAAGCGAGTAACAGGCGAGTAACAGCACGAGTAAGCGAGTAACAGGCGAGTAACACCACGAGTAAGCGAGTAACAGATGGGCAAAAGCGAGCAGAAGACGAATAGACTGACGCGTGACAACGAGAAAGCGAGTAAGCCAACGAGTAAGCGTGTAACAGAATGAGTAACACACGAGTAAGAGCGAGTAAGCTAGTGGCAATGCGTAAGAGGAACGAGTTAGCGAGTAAATGAACGAGTAAGAAGAAAACCACATCGCTTCGAACAGCAAGGAACAAGAGCGAGTAAGAACGAGTAAAAGCGAGTGGCAAGAACGAACAAAAGCGAGAAAAGGACGAATAACGAGTAGCAACGATGAACAAAAGCAAATATGAACGAATGAAAAAAGTATAGGAAGAGAAGCGACGCGTAAAGGACGAGTAGCAACGAGTAAAGGACGAGTAGCAACGAGTAAAGGAGGAGTAGCAACGAGTAAAGGATGAGTAGCAACGAGTAAAGGACGAGTAGCAATGAGTAAAGGACGAGCAGCAACGAGTAAAGGACGAGTAGCAACGAGTAAAGGAGGAGTAGCAACGAGTAAAGGAGGAGTAGCAACGAGTAAAGGACGAGTAGCAACGAGTAAAGGATGAGTAGCAACGAGTAAGGGACAAGTAAAAACGAGCAGCACAAGACGATGCAAAGGGAACGATAACTTACTCAGCGTCCAAGCCTCTCTTTAGGGCCTTTTGCCTCAGTTGTTGCTTCTGACGCTCTTTCAACTCCTTCAACTGCAATGCAACAAGCACGTCTACTGTAGGTCACACCACACGCTACTCTACCCTACACACACACTGAGGGGAAGGGCGTGGAGACGGGCGGGAAGAGGGGTGGCAGAAAAATGGCTGGGAGGTAGAAAATGGGGTGGTGGAGTTGGAGGACAGGGGGGTATTTTTTGGAAGATTGGAAAAATATCGGGTAAAAACTGGCTCAAGCGCCATATACTTTTCTCCAAAATTAACAAGGATTCCTTGGAAAAAGGAAAGTTTTCACACTCAAAAAAACAAAAAAGTACAACAGATATATGGGAAGTGGGGGTTGAGGAGCACACTATGTGTCCTATAAAATAAAATCTCTTTTAAAAACAGGACTTGATTTGAAATTCAGTGTCTAAAACCAAAATACCTGTAAGTCTACTGAAGGAAGAGCTTATTCAGTAAATAGTTTTAGTGTTAGAAACTCAAACTTTTTCCCCACAACCACGGACAAAATTTGAGTGGTATCAGTGAGCCCTGAAGTAAGCTGGCCATTCAACTACTTATTTTGCCCGTAATTGGAAGGTTCATATTCCACTGGGGTTGAGCGATTGAATATTGAAGTGTTAGACTTTGGCAAATAAAAAAGAAATGGCAGCAGATTACATTGTTAACTTTTTTTTTGGGGGGGGGGCTCTGATTTACTTAATCTTAATTCTTATAAAAGCAGTTATACAAGTGAATTTTTAAATTGTTTACAATTATCAGTTTTCTTTTTTCACTGTTAGTTTAGTAAAAATGAACCTGAAAAAGGGTGAAAAGCTTATTGCAATAACGTAAGGTTCTTTGAAGTAATCAGCCAAACAGATTTTTTATAGCTATTTCAACTTAACCTCTTATTAATTTCAACTGCTTTATTTGTTTACCTACTGTTTAATTTCCTATTTAAACTTAAGTATTTAATCATCTTTAATTTATTGTACTCTTTCATGTAAGAGTTCTTTAGTTATTTGGTTATATAAGTATCGGTTGGGAAGTTCGAAATGCTTAGACCAGCCGTGAAACGAAACATGATCATTAGTGAACACAAACACTACTTACAGCTCTGGAACTAAACAATGCCAAGAACACAAGCGCCAGCAGAACATAAAATTAACATGCACAAATATATCACAAATTAACATGCGCAAATATATCACAAAATAAACATATGAGAGAAAACGTTTGCTTCTCTTGCCAGGTGTTTGAACGATCAGACAGCGCGCCCCGAAGCAGACATCGAAAAGGCACACGAGATCTTTCCCTCCCTAGTTTTGTGATTTCTCTCCCTCCCTTACCTCCCAGTCTCCAATTTGGCTTTGTAAATCCCAATTCCGTATTAACAAAACCCTGAACTCTACCGTAATAGCGAAATATTAATCCATTTTCGAAGAATTGTGTAAGAAGAGGGAGAAATCCTCCAGAATGAGCGAGGAAGAAAGGATGACCTAACGTGACCTGAACAGATGACCAAGTGATGGCGATGTGACGAGAACATGTCACCTACTGGAACCTATTAGGGGTCATTCATCTAAGGTCAACTATGGTACTAACAACCAAATCGCAAACAAGGTCATGTATTTTTTTCAATTACTGGCCACACGTTTGGTCGAAAGGTCACTAAACTATGACCAATTCGAGGGCCGCACTATTGGGGGTCAAAGGATACAGGCAGGAGAGGGGGGGGTGGAGACAGGTCACACTGGGATGGAAAAGTGTGTGGGGTATTTAGAATGGGAGTAACACGTCAAGAAGGGGGTACAAATGTCTTACTGAACTCACACTTTTGACAGACAGTTTACTTAGATCACACTACAAGGGAGGTCATACTTCAGGACGAGTGACACAGGTCATACTGAGGTCACACATTTTATGGACGACTATTTGGTTTACATTTCAAGAATGAGGCACAAACGTCAAAGGTCACATTTTTGGTAGACGGAAGGCCATACGATGTCACACACAGAAGTTAAGTGGGATGAAAGAAAGGGTCACAAATTAGGTCAGATATGATCACAGTTGTCATATGAGTTCAAGGTCGGTCAAACTAGGTCAGAGGTAGAAAGGATGCTCTGTGAGGTCATACAGAGAAGAGGTAATGAGGTCAGAGGTCACACGGTCAGGAAAATGAAGGATGTAAATACCGCCACAAGAGGGCAAAGAGGTAACCAGAGGATAATCAAGGTCACAGGTCAAGAAGTCTCAAGGTTACAATGAGGTCAAACAAGGTCACACGTCAGGGAGGTCATACGAGGAAAAAAGTTCATATACACAAGGGGTAAAACAAGGTAAGAGGTCAGCGGGGGGGGGGCACGCGAGGCAAAAAAGGGGTACATATACAAAGAGAGGTCAAACAAGGTAAAAGAAGGCCAGAGAGAGGCTAGAGAGGGGTGACTTACTCCGGGTCAAGTCCCTTCTTTAGTGCTTTTTGCCTCAACTGCTGCTTCTGTCGCTCCCTCAACTCCTTCAGCTGCAACGACAGGCTGTCAATATGGCGGAACTGAAGCTGCAAGGGGGTTAAGCTTCTCTGGCCCTGTACTGTTGCCTTTCATTCCACCTAAACACGTCTTCTGGCCTGGCATATTTTCAACGCTAAACTTGCACTCAGGTTCTCAGTCACATCCAGCCCTTCATAGTAATCCTCTCTGCTCCTTTTTTATATACAGTATATATATATTTCTAGACGTTGCTCCATACGCTCCAGTTCAGATTTATATTCAACAACAGCCCTTCATTATTGTGTTCCATTCTGGCATACAATCATTTGCAATCCATCATTCCACCCTAAATCGAGTTCCATTTCCGCATATGATTCACTAACGTTCTTCATTCCATTATGGCATTATAGACTGACTGTACTTTCACTCCCATATTTCACTTCCACATTCCTCTACTCTTCAGCTTTGTCCTGGCTCAACTGGCACCCTTCATTCCATCCCAAGACCCTATCTGACAAAGTACTTCACGTTATTCAGTAGATAATCGTCCATCTAAACCCAAGGTACCGTAATTGTACGTGTCAATCAACACCTCTCACAGGCATATTCTTTCCCTCATACTGTAGCCCCTTCGCTCCTTCTAGCACATCAGTACTTAGCATACTCATTTTCTCCATCACATATTCTCTCTCTCTTGCACTGGCTTCTGTCATAATTCTCTCCTTCAAAGTATCCTATTCCTCTAGCATAGTAGCACCTAGAATATTCTGTTCCTCCTAAATATACCCTTTTCTCTAGCATATACTCTACTTCCAGCGTACTTTAACTCTTGCACTGCCTATTCCACCCTGTCCTTCCACCTCGTTCTCTCCGTTAATAAACTTTACGCCGCACGAATGATTTTTTTGTTTATCCTTACCTTATTCCCAGGGCCGTTCATTAGGTGGGGGTCCGGGATAGCTAAGTGGACCCTCCTTATCACCATTTTCGTTCAAGCCCGCCAATTTCACACGAGACCGATAGTGATCCATTTGTATTTGTGTGAATTCGGAAAAAAAAAAAAAAAAGGAAGTCTGTTCATGAAGGCTTATGGAGATGATATTATTATTATTATTATTATTATTATTATTATTATTATTATTATTATTATTATTATTATTGCTACCACTGCCACTGTAAAGGTTGATGCTTGATTTTCACATTCGTATGACAAATATCAGACAGCTCCACAGGTCTCCATTAGCCTTCAAAAACATCCTCAATCGAAGCAAAAATATAAGTGAAATTAAAAAAATAAATCATGCAGCTTCAGGGATTAATGGATTGGCTGACATTAATATCCAGCAACGATAACTGAGAGGGGGAGAGAAGTTTGGGGGGGGGGTTAATAAGCTTGAAAAATAAAATAATTCAGGTCTTCTATTCTTTTTTTTTTGGGGGGGGGGGAGGGGACAAGAAGAGTGGAGATAAACACTATTGCAATTACAGTAAAGGGTAATATAAAAAAAAAAAAAAATCCTTTCCTGGGAGGTAGACTGGAAAAAAAAAAATAAATGTTGCAAAGACTAAAATACCTTGTCGTTTTTATAACTAACTACATTTTCTCCGAGACTTTAAAAAATCATAATATTTACTAAGTACAGACTTCAGATGTAGAGAGAATAAGCTTTAAATAATCTACAAAAAAGGTGGAAATTTTAGTGCTTCACATTTATCCCGTGAAACTCTCCATCCTAGCCGTTTCCCCTGCTGGTTATATCACAGTCCCAGCCCTTCATTCCTTTTTAATTTTTTTTGGGGGGTCTATAATGGTCCCAGCCCTAACTCAGCCCTACAGTCATAAAACTTACACACTAGCCCTGAGCATGATATTTTAACCCTGTAGCCACTGACCTCCATAGTCCTGTTGTTATATCTTGCCCTTTATCTCGTACTTTGACTTTTAATCCTCTTCTAATCATAGCCCTAAAGTTGTAATTCGGACGACACTTCTACCAAATCCCTAGCATATTTGTAGCTCCCAAGGCTTACCCGTAGCCCAAACACTCACACCTCAGTCCCATTGCTTCATCCTCTCCTCCATGTCATACTTCTCAGTCTGGAAATACCTTACTCAAATTCAACACCCCTAAATATTCCACCATAGCCCTGAACCTTTCACTATGGCCGCGAACCTGACGCTAACCCCCAAGCACTTACGTCGTAGTCTTGGCGTTTCATCCTCTCCTCCATGTCGTACTTCTCGGTCTCCAGCTTGACGATCAGGTTCCACATCTCCTCGGCCTTGGAGCGCAGGTTGGAGGACCCAATGCCGTCGATGTTCAGAGGTTTCACGCGGATGGACAGGGCGATCTTCTTCTCCTCGGCCAGCTGCTCGCGAGTCTTGCCCAGTTCGCCCTTGGCCGCCTGGATGTTGGAGAGCTATCGGGGAGGAAGGTGGGAAAAAGAATGAGCTTGAGGATAGTCCCTGGGAGCTTTGAGGGGCATTAGAGGTGAGATGTTATGAGCTTTGTAGGAGATATGATAACAGGTAGGAGATATGAAGACCAACCGAGGGCTCTGAGGGGTGCAGGAAGTGAGATGTGCGCTTTGTGGGGTGCAGGTGGTGAGACGTGAATTTCGTGGGGTGCGGCAGGTGAGATGTGAGCTTCGTGGGGTGCGACAGGTGAGATGTGAGCTTCGTGGGGTGCGGGAGGTGGGCCCAGGACCTTCGTAGGGCTTGGGAAGTGAAACTGAGGCCACCGACAGACCGACAAGGTGAGACTGAGCTTCACTGGGCGCGGGAGGTGAATTGTGAGCTTTACAGGGCATGGGAGGTGAGATTATGAGTTGTGAAGGGCAAACGAGATTATGAGAGGTCTGCAGGGGTAGGGAGCTGGGGTGATATGAAGGGAGAATTTACGAGCTCTGTTGGGCGCATAAGGTGTGAAATATAAGTTTAATTATGCGAGAATGTGAAAAAAATGAATGCAAATCTTTGAGTCGGAGCGTTAATGTAGGAAAATGGTACAGGGATGATTGAGTAACAGTATTAACACCTTCAGTACGATGACGTTAATTTGCTGCTGCTTCTAGATTATTTTATCCATCTTAAAAGAGACCTCTCGTAGTGAAGGGGTTAATGAAAGATGAATTTAACCCCGCGAGTCCAAGAAGTCTCTCTCCAGCTGAATAAAAGTCTCTGAAGCAGCCTACGTCCTCGTACTGAAAGAATTTTAAGTAACAATGACAAAAAAATATCTTGAAAATAAGAAAATTATACAACCAAATTATCAGGCTGAAAAAACCGTGAATTAATAAGTTACAAAGTTACCAGTGGTGTTAAAGAGTAACTTGAAAACAACTTGAAAACAACGATTAAAACCAAAATAATAATAATAATAATAATAATAATATAATAAATCCTTACCTTGTCCCCTGAACTCCTGACGAACTTCTTAACGCCCTCCTGTTTACCGAAACAAAAAGACAAAGAAAAAACAAAGTATTAGAAACCGCGCATATAAACACAATCGTATTATCACAAAATTTAACATTATGTATTGTTATTTTTTTTCTCAAACTGTAAGACGATTTGTTTCATAATTAATTGACACAGTTTAGGATAAGTGAAACACGCATGAGAACAGGAAGAAATTAAAAAACGTCTGGGGCCGAATTCAGAAACAAACTTAGATCGTATCCTAGGTAGGCATGAGAGGCTTCGTAGCATCTGTTCCAGTGCGATTTACTTTGCGTTATTACACTTCAGCATTTTCTTGTATGTTATTGATATCGTTTTAATATCGACACAGCTTGTATCGGTGACATACAAGAGGATATCCAAGTGTAATAAGCTGAATAAATCGCTGTGCAAGAGATGTTACGAAATCTCTAAACCCACTTAAAATAAACCCCATAATGACCAACTCCCGCTCATAACTCAGATCTGGCCTTCCCTTTTGTTTTCTTTTCTTTTATTTTCCCCGAAGAGCAAGAGGCTATCAGTGGTCTCTCGCCCTTCCTCCAAATATAAATCTGAGTTAGGATGAGAGACGGCGATAAGTTTGCTAGTGAATGTGGCTTGTGACTTGCAACAACATGGCGGGTGGAGGGCGTTTGTAAGCTGGTCTCTGATTGGTTGGCGAGTTGCCGGGTATCACCATTTTCTATCCCTTCACTGGACGTCCATCTTTCTTTTTCTATCTGATTTTGTCAACGGCTAAATGATTCCTTTTCTTCCTTATTTTTTTGTTCTGAGGGAAGGGAGGACTTCTTGCAGTGAAGGGATTAATGAAGGCTAAAGCTAACATCTTCAGCTCAATAAAATTTCCTGGACAGAACAAGGTCATCTGGTGGAAGACTGAAATACAAAAGGGGTCGTGAAGTGGTTAAAGTTATGTAATCTCCATTTTAAGGACAATTACCTAAGAATCAATTGGCACACTTGCTTAATATATCAAAGAATCCAAAATCTAACGCTCATTTAACTTAGATACTTAAGAAAAGACGCAGAAAGAACCGTGGCTTCGTTTCATACCAGAAACGGGTAGAAGACAGGGTGAAACTGGATTTGTATTTGTTGTATTTTCATTGTGAGCACAACTTCATCAACTACCAAAGTGGCGGAAATAACACTGATATTTATACGGCATATTCTCCCCATCAATAGGTCAATTAGGCAAGTGTTATCATTATTTTTTTGAGAGGAGGGGAGGGCCGAGGTAGTCAAAAATTACGTCTACCAACTGCACAATAGAATCAAAATTTAAGGAGGGATGGACGGCACCAATGACTGTCAAGCTTTCAAACACCCTCGCCCATTACTCCTAAAACCACAACGATTTAAATAAATAAATTAAAAAAAAAAACAGTTTCACAGTCAATAAACACCTCAAAGACTGGAAGGACAAGAGCACAAGTTAATGTAGTCAACAAATTCAACTTCCATTTTTTTTCTTTTTGTTCAATAAGTGTGTCAAAACCAGTCACACATAGTACAAGGGATCACAGTGATAAACAGAGGTTGACTGTAGCCCATCGACATATCGTAGGCCTCGTAACACCTCCTCTCTAGCGATTTATTTGCGGCTGGTATATATTCAGTAGGCTACTCTCCGGTATGTAAGGTGTGCCGTCTAAATTTGGATCAATAATACTGAAGAGGCTAGTCAGGTGCTATAAGTAGAATAAATCAACAAAGTAGTGTTACGAAATCTAAGCCAACGAGAATACAACAAACGGCTGTATTTTCAACTGACCCAATGGAAGACTTCGCTGCACTTCTTGACGATTTAGTTTGCACAATACACCTTAATAATCTCTTAAATGTTACTGAGGTTTTTTTTAAAGACATCTTTTATATCAATAACATACGAGAGAATTACAGGGCAGAGGAAAACTGCTTGGCAAGAGGTGTTACGAAATCGATTACATCAACAAAGAGCCCTACATGCCCCAAAGAAAGCATCCCTCTACTGCCTACAAACTGGTGGGAAAATTACCTTGTTCAGAGCTACATTTAGAAGTCAAGTAATCCAGCAAAGTAAGAGTGCAAGAAATGAACCATGCTGTGGCAAAAGGGAATATAAAACAGTTGTAACTTTGAGAAAAATCATCAGACTCTGCCCTTCTGACACTGATGATCCAAACTATCTTTTTTTTTTGTCTCCTGATTACAAACATAATATCATAAACCTGGCTAGCAGGAAATGACTTACACATTCTAGATTATGAAACACTACTTTTTTTGTTTACACATTATATAGCACGCTGATGCACAAAGTTCAAAAATAAAGACTTCCACTAGTTCACAGCAAGAAGGACGCCATTTACTGTCAGGGCGGGAGAACTTGAATGTCAACAAAACTGTGATTCCTCGTGTTGACCCTTTTAGTAGTGCGAGAAACTTTTAGACATCATACTGGAAGAGTTGGCGAGAAACAGCAATAATAAACTCAGTCTCTCTAGATATACTGTATATAGCACAGAGTTTGCAAGCTGGGATTTCCTGAAAACTATAACCTCTTCAATCCAGTGACGTTTTATTTATCAATTCATTTTTCCTATCTCCAGACGATTTTATTAAGCTTTTGGGAGACGCCTTGTAGCGAAAGGGCTAAGACGGCTATATCTAATCCTTCCAGTACCACAAGTTTCTCCTCAGCCTGATAAATCGGCCTGTGGCAGTAAAACATAATTGAAAATAAGTCACTGGTATGAAGGGGTTAACAGTGCTGTTATTTGCCAAAGGAACCCTTGATTTCTTTCAACATTAGGCTAAACTTACTTGCAAATTAAGTTGGCTCTACTTTACAACAAGCTCTCAAAACAGTGCACTACTAATGAGGTCAATAGAACACATCAGGCGGGCACTGTAAGTGGTCAATGGAGAACTCAAGAGAACAAATGGTGTTATAGACCAGATTGGAAAATAAATATCGAAATGAAGAGCACACAATTTTGAAGAAAGACAGTGACCAAAACGCTAACAAGAAACAAATACAAAATAAGTGTTACAGACCTGATTGGAAAATAAATACCAAATTGTAAGGGTGCACAATTTTGAAGAGACAATGACGAAAGCAACAACGAAAATAAATACAAATGAATGATAGAGACCAGATTGAAAAATAAAAATACCGAATTGTGAAAGCACACAATTTTGAAGAAAGACTGACAAAAAACAATAACAAGAAATAAGTACAAATGACTTCAAATCAAATGATCGTTGAACTGCAAGGTCGAAATAAAAACCAATCATTAATCCAAGAGATAAATAAGTTCATAAATACTTAAAACGAGAGAGTAAAATAAAGGATTTTGATTATGTGAACTGGAAGTAAAGAAAATCCAAACCAAGCCAGGAAATCCACCATAATTCAGCTTACACGAACGCTGGCACACATATTAAGGGAAACTTGGGAGGGAGTGGGGCCAATTAAAATATGGGGGGTGCAGGGGGGGCAGGGGAGGGGGGGAGCACAAAAAAAAAGGGAGAGCAAATCTGATCAAAAGTGATATTATTCATTTTAACAGGAACAAACAGAAGGGATGAGAGAGATCAGTAAAATTCGTGCATATTTGTGGTTTTTATACTCTTGGACTGGGGAGGGGGGACATATTTATAATTCCCCATTGTGCGCGGAACAAGTAATTACCACCTTTCCCTCCTGAAAAAGAAACAGAAGAGCTATGTTCATCACTGCCTGCACCAAACCTCGAAAAATAAACAAATAAGTAAAAACATCTACATCTAAATCATGAGTCTGTTTTACTTTTAATTGGTTTCGACGTCTGATCTTAATTCAGGACAACACCAGCTTTATTTACAACCAGCAGTGAAGATTAATTCACCAAGGAAACGCTTCAGAAACCACAAAATTTTCCCACTAAAAGAAAGAGTGATTTAATCTTTGCACGCCGGGGAACTTACTCAATGCTTGGACGTGCACTATTCTATGTTTTTCAAGAATTTACTCAGGGGGAGTGGGCTGAGCAATTATATAAGGATAAGATGTAGGAAATCCTCAGAAACTCGAATTTTAGTCTTCATTTAACGCTTTTTTTTTTATTAACAAGGTTGGTTCCAAAAGGTTCTATATTTTTTTCCTTTATATATACCTCTACTTGATTCTTGTGGATTCTGAAACTTTTCTTTAAAAATGGAATCTCTTCTAGTTACTAAATGCTACTTAAATAATACAAAGTCTCTTTAAAAATATAAGGGGTTTTTAATCACTAATATAATATGACTAACTATATGCGTACAGATTATGAGTTCTTGTAACTAGTTCATGCACTTTACTCTTAATACCTTCAGTCCAATGATATATATATATTTTTTTTTTATTCTTGCTACTTTCAGACGATTTTAGTCAACTACGGAAATGTCTCTCGTACTGATGGGGTCCAGAAAACGAAATCTCTCCTCTCCAGTTCGAAAAATCGCCATAAGTTGAAGGAAATTATAAATGCAAAAAAATAGAATAAAAATACGTCATTGGACAGAAGTGAATAAAGAAATGACAACTTTGACTTTGATACCAATATTATCCTTTACATTAAAATTCTATATGATGTAAAAAAAAAAAAAAAAAACGTGCAATTTTGGTTTTTGAAACTTATCAAAATCCTGTTTGAAGTCAGTTCTTACAGGCTAAAATTATACTATGGTATCTAAATTATGCTAGACTATGCTAACTTAGGCACTAATATAGGTAGATGAGGGTAGAGGTAGATAACGGGTAGATGGAGGCAGGGGTAGATAATTTCGATAGAGGAAGGTAGAGGCAAAGGTACAGTAGATAATTTTGGTAGATGGGGGTAGGGGCCGAGGTAGATAATTTAGGTAGATGGAGGTACAGGCAGAGGTAGATAATTAAGGTAGATGACGACAGAGGCAAAGCTTCAAAGGTTATTTGGGTAGATGGAGGTAGGGGCAGAGATGGATAATTCAGGCTGATAAAAGTAGAGGTTGATAATTTTGGTAGACGGAGGTAGAGGCAGGTAGATATACTCGTATCTGATGGCAAAGGTAGACTGAAGGTAGGAGATGGTGGTATAAGGTGAGATGTAGAGTTGGAGATACACTACAGGTAGAATGGAAGAGGTAGGAGATAATAACAGGAAGTATACCTGAAAAAAGAGGTAGATTAGAAGTAGAATAACTGAAGATGAAATCCAGGTAAAAGTAACAGGGAGGTGCAGCGGCAAAAACTATCACAAGTAGATGGAGGTAGAAAGTAGAGGTAGACAGAGGTGAAAGTAAAGGTCAGGTGGATCAAAATGTCAAGGCAGCAGAGGAAAAGCCAAGGTATCAAGGAAAATTCAAGGACAAGGTAGGAAAACTAAAAGCAAAAGGAAAATAATAAAGTCTAGAAATATAAAACAAGATAAGGGACGTGGACTTCAGGACAAGGTGGGAAAATCAAAGAAAAAGAAGGGAAATCAAGGAAAAAGGAAGAGAAATCAAGGAAACAGGAAGAGAAATGAAGGAAACGGGAAGGGAAATCAAGGAAACGGGAAGGGAAATCAGGGAAACAGGAAGAGAAATCAAAGAAACGGGAAGGGAAATCAAAGAGAAGAGAAAAAAAGGAAAGGATGAGAATTCAAGGAAAAAGGAGGAATCAAGGAAAAAGGAAGAGGAATCAAGGAAAAGAGAAAGGAAATCTAGGAAACGGCAAAAGAAATCAAGGAAAAAGGACGAGAAATCAAGGAACAGGGAAGAGGAATCAAGGAAAAGGGATGGGAAAATCAAGGAATGATCCGAAACATCAAAGAGAAACATGCAGTAAAATGGAAGGGAAAGGAAATCAAGGAAAAGGAGTGGTAAAATCTAGGACGATATCAAGGAAAGGACAAGTAAAATCTGCCAAGAGAATATATAAAGTAGATGCAAAAAAAAAAAAAAAAAGCCAGAAAAATTAAAGTTGAGAAATATGCTCGTACATATATATATGAAGGGAAG
>JAGKTI010012358.1:0-24757 GCA_018397915.1 Birgus latro
AATAGCTTGAAACATTGTGAGGACGTCCGAAACAATTTTAAAAATTAAATTTTTTTTTTTGAGAAAGGATCAATTTTTAATTACGTCGAACCTCGAGGAGGTAAAAAAAAAAATCAATATCAAGGTTTCTGTTACACCAAAAACCACTTTTCGTTAGGTAAAATCTTTCAGTACTGTGATTGCTCTTGAGACGGAATTCTGTATTATTAACTTCTGATTTGTGGATTTCCCCCCCCCCCTTAGCAGTGACATCAAGGACAAGAAGTAGTGCAAATTGTGAAATATTTCCGGTTGATAGCATCCGTTTTGGAAGTAGGTCCATTCTCTTTTAATATAATGATGGCTGAATATGCGTATTTCTCGGCTAAAACGCTGAAAATGCAACTTCCTCAAAAGTTCTCAAAGTTAATTGTGAAACACATTATATTATATTCAGAACTAAGAAGACACTTGTGAGGGTGGAAATGTCACATTTTTGAATGATAACAAGAAGTCGACTGACACGTAAAGAGAGTTGGCACCTTAGGTTTTTTAAAACAACTTGAAACATTGTGAGGATCACCGAAACAATTTAAAAACTTCGATATTTTTTCTCCAAAAGAGGCAGTTTAAACTTACGTCCAGCCTCGAGGCGGTAAAAAAAAAAAAAAAAAAATCACAATATAAAGGTTTCTGTTCACCAAAAATTACATTTCATTAGTTAAAATCTTTCAATACTGTGATTCATCTCCAAACGGAACTCTGGATTATTAACTTCTGATTTATCGATTTTTTTTTTTCATCTTTGCCGTGACTTCAAAGACAAGAAGTAGGGCAAAATGGGAAATAGTTCCGGCAGATAGCATCCATTTTTGAGGTTGGTCCATTCTCATATAATCGTGACGGCTAAATAACCGTATTTCCCGGCGAGAACGCTGAATATGCAACTTCAAGTGTTCTCAAACTTGAATGTAAAAAATTATATTATATTCAGAACTAACATGACGCTTGTGAGGGTGAAAATGTCACATTTATGAAGGATAACAAGAACTCGACTGACACGTAAAAAGAGATGGCACCTTAGGTTTTAAAGAACAAATAGTTTGAAACATTGTGAGGATCACAGAAACAATTTAAAAACTTCGATTTTTTTTCCCCACCAGGACAAACAGTTTAAAATTACGTCGAGCCTCGAGGCGTTAGAAAAAAAAAAATCATTTTCACAATATCAAAGTTTCTGTTGCAACAAAAACCACATTTTCTTAGGTAAAATCTTCCAATACTGTGATTCCTCTTGAGACGGAATTCTGGATTATTAACTTCTGATTTGTCGATTTTTTTTCCCCCCTATGCAGAGGTAGTGCAAATTGTGAAGTAGTTCCGGCTGATAGCATCCGTTTTGGACGTAGTTCCAGTCTCTTTTAATCAAATGATGGCAGAATAAGCGTATTTGTCGGCGAAAACTCCGAAAATGCAACTTCAAGTGTTCTCAAAGTTTATTGTAAAACACATTATATTATATTCAGAACAAAGAAAACACTTGTGAGGGAGAAAATGTCACATATATCAAGGATAAGAAGCCGAGTGACACGTAAAGAGACTTGGCACCTTAGGGTTTTAAGGACAAAAAGCTTGAAACATTGTGAGGTTCACCGAAATAATTAAAAAATCGATTTTTTTTCTCCAGCAGAAGCATTTTAAAATTACGTCGAGCCTCGTGGCAGAAAAAAAAAATAACATTTTCACAATATCAAGGTTCTTGTTGCACCAAAAAAAAACATTTCATTAGGTAAACTCTTTCTATACTGTGATTCCTCTTGAGACGGAATTCTGCATTATTAACTTCTGGATTGTCGATTTTTTTCCCCTTTTACAGTGACTTCAAGGACAAAAAGTAGTGCAAATTGTGAAATAGTTCAGGCTGACAGCATCCGTTTTAAAGGTTGGTCCATTCTCTTACAATCTAATGATTTCTGAATAAGCGTTTTTCTCGGCGAAAACGCTGAATTTGCAACTTCCTCAAAAGTTCTCAAAGTTGATTGTAAAACACATTATATTATATTCAGAACTAAGAAGACACTTGTGAGGGTTGAAATGTCACATTTTTTAATTATAACAAGAAGTCGACTGACACGTAAAGAGAGATGGCGCATTAGGTTTTTAAAACAAATAGCTTGAAACATTGTGAGGATCACCGAAACAATTTAAAAACTTCGATTTTTTTTTTCCTCCAAAAGAAGCAGTTTAAACTTACGTCGAGCCTCGACGCGGAAAAGAAAAAATCACAATATCAAGGTTTCTGTTTCACCAAAAATCACATTTCATTAGGTAAAATCTTTCAATTCTGTGATTCCTCTTGAGACGAAATTCTTTATTATTAACTTCTGTTTTGTCGATTTTTTTTTTTTATCAGCAGGGACTTCAAGGACAAGAAGTAGTGCAAATTGTGAAATCGTTCCGGCTGATAGCATCCGTATTGGATTTTGGTCAATTCTCATATAATCAAGTGATGGCTAAATAACCGTATTTCTCGGCGAAAACGCTGAATATGCAACTTCCTCAAGTGTTCTCAAAGTTGATTGTAAAACACATTATATTCGGAAATAAGAAGACACTTGAGAGGGTGAAAATGTCACATTTATGAAGGATAACAAGAAGTCGACTGACACGTAAAGAGAGATGGCACCTTAGGTTTTTAAGAACAAATAGCATGAAACATTGAGAGGATCACCGAAACAATTTAATAACTGATTTTTTTTTTCTCTCCAACAGAAGCAGTTTAAAATTACGTCGAGCCTCGAGGCGGTAAAAAAACAAAAAAAAACGAAGATTTTCACAATGTCAAGGTTTCTGTTACACCAAAAATCACATTTCCTTAAGTAAAATCTCTCAATACTGATTCCTCTTGGGACGAAAATCTGAATTATTATCTTCTGATTTGTTAATTCCCCCCCCTCTAGCAGTGACTTTAAGAACAAGAAGTAGTGCAAACTGTGAAATAGTTCCGGCAGATAGCATCCGTTTTGGAGGTTGCTCCATTCTCTTTCAATGTAATGAATGGTGAATAAGCGTATTTTACGGCGAACAAGCTGAATATGCAACTTCCTCAAGTGTTCTCAAAGTTGATTGTAAAACACATTATATTATATTCAGAACTAATAAGACACTTGTGAGGGTTGAAATGTCACATTTTTTAATTATAACAAGAAGTCGACTGACACGTAAAGAGAGATGGCACTTTAGGTTTTTAAAACAAATTGCTTGAAATATTGTGAGGATCACCGAAACAACTTAAAAACTTAGATTTTTGTTCTTCAAAAGAAGCAGTTCAAACTTACGTCGAGCCTCGACGCGGAAAAGAAAAAATCACAATATCAAGGTTTCTGTTTCACCAAAAATCACATTTCATTAGGTAAAATCTTTCAATACTGTGATTCGTCTTGAGACGGAATTCTGTATTATTAACTTCTGTAATGTCGATTTTTTTTTTCATCAGCCGTGACTTCAAGGACAAGAAGTAGTGCAATTGTGAAATAGTTCCGGCTGATAGCATTCGTATTGGAGGTTGGTCCATTCTCATATAATCAAGTGATGGCTAAATAACCGCATTTCTCGGCGAAAACGCTGAATATGCAACTTCCTCAAGTGTTCTCAAAGTTGATTGTAAAACACATTATATTCGGAAATAAGAAGACACTTGTGAGGGTGAAAATGTCACATTTATGAAGGATAACAAGAAGTCGAATGACACGTAAAGAGAGATGGCACTTTTGTTTTTTAAGATTAAATAGCTTGAAACATTGTGAGGATCACCGAAACAATTTAAAAACTTACTTTTTTTTCTCTCCAACAGAAGCAGTTTAAAATTTCGTCGAGCCTCGAGGCGGTAAAAAAAAAAAAAAAAAAAAAACGAATATTATCACAATATCAATTTTTCTGTTTCACCAAAAATCACATTTCTTTATGTAAAATCTTTCAATACTGTGATTCCTCTTGAGACGGAATTCTGGATTAACTTCTGATTTGTTGATTTTTTTCCCCCTTAACAGTGACTTCAAGGACAAGAAGTAGTGCAAATTGTGAAATAGTTCCGGCTGATAGCATCCGTTTTGGAGGTTTGCCCATTCTCTTTCAATCAAATGAAGGCTGAATAAGTGTATTTCCCGGCGAAAACGCTGAATATGCAACTTCCTCAAGTGTTCTCAAACTTGATTGTAAAACACATTATATTATGTTCAGAACTAAGGTGACGCTTGTGAGGGTGGAAATGTCACATTTATGAAGGATAACAAGAAGTCGACTGACACGTAAAGAGAGATGGAACCTTAGGTTTTAAAGAACAAATAGTTTGAAACATTGTGAGGATCACCGAAACAATTTAAAAACTTCGATTTTTTTTTCCTCCAAGACAAGCAGCTTAAAATTACGTCGAGCCTCGAGGCGTTAAAAAAAATCATTTTCACAATATCATGTTTTCTCTCACAACAAAAACCACATTTTATTAGGTAAAATCTTCAAATACTCTGATTCGTCTTGAGACGGAATTCTGGATTATTAACTCCTGATTTGTCGATCTTTTTTTTTTCCACCTTTACAGAGACTTCAAGGACAAGAGGTGGTGCGAATTGTGAAATTGTTCTGGCTGATAGCATCCGTTTTGGACGTAGGTCCAGCCTCTTTTAATCAAATGACGCCTTAATATGCGAATTTCTCGGCGAAAACGCTGAAAATGCACCTTCAAGAGTTCTCAGAGTTTTTTGTAAAACATTATATTATATTCAGAACTAAGATAACACTTGTGAGGGAGAAAATATCACATATATCAACGAGAAGAAATCGAGTGACACATAAAGCGAGCTGGCACACAAGGGTTTTAAGAACAAAAAGCTTGAAACATTGTGAGGATCACCGAAATAATTTAAAAAACGATTTTTTTTTTTCTCAAGCAAAAGCATTTTAAAATTACGTCGAGCCTCGTTTCAGAAAAAAATCGAACCTTTTCACAATATCATTATTTCTGTTACACCAAAAACCACATTTCATTAGCTAAAATCTTTCTATACTGTGAAATTCTGGATTATTAACTTCTGATTTTTATATTTTTTCTTTCATCAGCCGTGACCTCAAGGACAAGAGGTACTGCAAATAGTGAAATAGTTCCGGCTGATAGCATCCGTTTTGAAGGTTGATCCATTCTCTTACAATCTAATGAAGGCTGAATAAGCGTATTTCTCGGCGAAACCCTGAATAAGCAACTTTCTCAAGTGTTCTCAAAGTTGATTGTAAAACACATTATATTATATTAGGAAACAAGAAGACACTTGTGAGGGTGAAAATGTCACATTTATGAAGGATAACAAGAAGTCAACTGAAACGTAAAGAGAGATGGCATCTTAGGTTTTTAAGAACAAATAGCTTGACACATTGTGAGGATCACCGATCAATTTAAAAACTGATTTCTTTTCTCTCCAACAGAACCAGTTTAAAACTACGTCGAGCCTCGAGGTGGTAAAAAATAAAACGAACTTTTTTCACAATATCAAGGTTTCTGTTACACCAAAAATCACATTTCCTTATGTAAAATCTTTCAATTCCGTGATTCCACTTCAGACGTAATTCTGGATTAACTTCTGATTTGTTGATATTTTCCCCCATAGCAGTGACTTCAAGGACAAGAAGTAGTGCAAATTGTGAAATAGTTCCGGCAGATAGCATCTGTTTTGGAGGTTGGTCCATTCACTTTCAATATAAAGAATGCTGAATAAGCGTATTTCCCGGGGAAAACGCTGAATTTGCAACTTCCTCAAGTGTTCTCAAACTTCATCGTAAAACACAATATATTACATTCAGAACTAAGGTGACACTTGTGAGGGTGCAAATGTCACATTTATGAAGAATAAGATGAAGTCGACTCACACGTAAAGAGAGATGGCATCTTAGGTTTTAAAGAACAAACAGTTTGAAATATTGTGAGGATCATCGAAAAAATTTAAAAACCGATTTTTTTTTTCCCTCCAGGACATGCAGTTTAAAATTACGTCGAGGCTCGAGGCGTTAGAAAAAAAAAATCATTTTCACAATATCAAGTTTTCTGTTACACCAAAAACCACATTTTCTTAGGTAAAATCTTCCAATACTGTGATTCCGCTTGAGATGGAATTCTGGATTATTAACTTAGGAAATGTCGATTTCCCCCCCTCCCTTACCAGTGACTTCAAGGACAATAGGTAGTGGAAATTGTGAAATTGTTCCGGTTGATAGCATCCGTTTTCGACGTAGGTTCAATCTCTTTTAATCTAATGATGACTGAAAAGCGTATTTCTGGTCGAAAAAGCTGAAAATGCAACTTCAAGTGTTCTCAAAGTTGATTTTGAAACACATTATATTTAGAACTAAGAAAACTCTTGTGAGGGAGAAAATGTCACATATATCAAGGATAACAAGAAGTCGAGTGACACGTAAAGAAGGTTGCACCTTAGGGTTATAAGAACAAAAAGTTTGAAATATTGTGAGGATCTCCGAAAAAATATAAAAATCGATTTTTTTTTCTCCAGCACAAGCATTTTAAAATTACGTCGAGCCTCGTGGCAGTAAAAAAAAAAAAAAACATTTTCACAGTATCAAGGTTTCTGTTACACCAAAAACCACATTTCATTAGGTAAAATCTTTTTATACTGTGAATCATCTTGAGACGGAATTCTTGATTATTAGCTTCAGATATGTCGATTTTTTTTCCCTTTACAGTGACATCAATGACAAGAAGAAGTTCAAATTGTGAAATAGTTCCGTCTGATAGCATCCGTTTTGAAGGTTGGTCCATTCTATTACAATCTAATGATGGCTGAATAAGCGTATTTCTCGGCGAAAACGTTGAATATGCACCTTCTTCAAAATTTCTCAAAGATGATTTTAAAACACATTATATTATATAAACATCTAAGAAGACACTTGTGACGGTCGAAATGTCACATTTTTGAAGGATAACAAGAAGTCGACTAACACGTAAAGAGAGCTGGCACATTAAGTTTTTTAAAACAAATAGCTTGAAACATTGTGAGAATCACCGAAACAGTTTAAAAACTTCGATTTTTTGGTTTTCTCCAAAAGAAGCAGTTTAAAATTACGTCGAGCCTTGAGGCGGTAAAAAAAAAAAAAAAAAAAAAAACATTTTCACAATATCAAGGTTTCTGTTTCATCAAAAATCATATTTCATTAGGTAAAATATTTCAATACTGTGATTCCTATTGAGACGGAATTCTGGATTATTAACTTCTGTTTTCTCGATTTTTTTTTATCAGCCGTGACTTCAAGGACAAGAAGTAGTGCAAATTGTGAAATAGTTCCGGCTGATAGCATCCGTATTGGAGGTTGGTCCAAGCGATGGCTAAATAACCGTATTTCTTGGCGAAAACGCAGAATATGCAACTTCCTCAAGTGTTCTCAAAGCTGATTGTAAAACACATTATATTATATTCGGAAATAAGAAGACACTTGTGAGGCTGAAAATGTCACATTTATAAAGGATAACAAGAAGCTGACTGGCACGTAAAGAGAGATGGCACCTTAGGTTTTTAAGAGCAAATAGCATGAAACATTGTGAGGATCACCGAAACAATTTAAAAACTGATTTTTTTCTCCCCAAAGGAAGCAGTTTAAAATTACGTCGAGGCTCGAGGCGGTAAAAAAAAAAAAAAAAATCACATTATCAAGATTTCTCTTACACCAAAAAACACATTTTCGAATGTAAAATCCTTCAAAACTGTGGTTCCTCTTGAGACGAAATTCTGGATTATTAACTTCTGATTTATTGATATTTTTCCCCCCTTTGCAGTGACTTCCAGGACAAGAATTAGTGCAAATTGTGAAATACTTCCGGCAGATAGCATCCATTTTGGATGTTGGCCCATTCTCTATCAATCTAATGAAGGCTGAATAAGCGTATTTCCCGGCGAAAACGCTGAATATGCAACTTCCTCAAGTGTTCTCAAACTTGATTGTAAACACATTATATTATATTCAGAACTAAGGTGACGCTTGTGAGGATGGAAATGTCACATTTATGAAGGATAACAAGAAGTCGACTGACACGTAAAGAGAGATGGCACCTTAGGTTTAAAAGAACAAATAGTTTGAAATATTGAGAGGATCACCGAAACAATTTAAAAACTTCGATTTTTTTCCCTCCTGGAAAAGCGGCTTAAAATTACTTCGAGTCTCGAAGCGTAAAAAAAAAAAAAATCACTTTATCAAGAGTTCTGTTACAACACAAACCACGTTTTCTTAGGTAAAATCTTCCAATACTGTGATTCCACTTGAGAGGGAATTCTGGATTATTAACTTCTGATTTATCGATTTTTATTTTTCCCCTTAGCAGTGACTTAATGGACAAGAGGTAGTGCAAATTGTAAAATACTTCCAGCTGAGAGCATCCGTTTTGGATGTAGGTCCAGTCTCTTTTAATCTAATGATGGCTGAATATGCGTTTTTCTCGGCGAAACGCTGAAGAAGCAACTTCAAGTGTTCTAAAATTTTATTGTAAATCACATATTATATTCAGAATTAAGAAAACACTTGTGAGGGAGAAAATGTCACATATATCAAGGATAAGAAGTCGAATGACACGTAAAGAGAGCTGGCACCTTAGGTTTTTAAGAACAAAAAGCTTGAAACATTGTGACGATCACAGAAATAATTTAAAAACCGATCTTTTTTTTTTTTCTCCAGCATAAGCATTTTAAAATTACGTCGAGGCTCGTGGCAGAAAGAACAAAAAACGAACATTTTCACAATATCAAGGTTTCTGTTACTCCAAAAACCACATTTTATTAGGTAAAATCTTTCTATCGTGTGATTCCTCTCGAGACGGAATTCTGGATTATTAACTTCTGATTTGTCGATTATTTTTTCCCATTTACAGTAACTTCAAGGACAAGAAGTAGTGCAAATTGTAAAATTGTTCCGGCTGATAACATCCGTTTTGAAGGTTGGTCCATTCTCTTACAATCTAATGAAGGCTGAATATGCAACTTCCACAAAAGTTCTCAAAGTTAATTGTAAAACACATTATATTATATTCGGAAATAAGAAGACTCTTGTGAGAGTGAAAATGTCACATTTATGAAGGATAACAATAAGTCGACTGACACGTAAGAGAGATGGCACCATATCTTTTTAAGAACAAATAGCTTGAAACATTGTGAGGATCATTGAAACAATTTAAAAACTGATTTGTTTTTTCTCTCCAAGAGATGCAGTTTAAAATTACGTCGAGCCTCGATTCGGGAAAAAAAAAACACGAACATTTTCACAACATCTAGGTTTCTTTTACTCAAAAAATCACTTTTCCTTATGTAAAATCTTTCAATACTCTGATTCCTCTTGAGACGAAATTCTGGATTATTGACCTCTGATTTGTTGAATTTTTTCCCCCCTTAGGACAAGGACAAGAAGTAGTGCAAATTGTGAAATAGTTCCGGCAGATAGCATCCGTTTTGGAGGTTGGTCCATTCTCTGTCAACCTAATGAAGGCTGAATAAGCGTTTTTCTCGGCGAAAACGTTGAATATTCAACTTCCTCAAGTGTTCTCAAAGTTGATTGTAAAACACATTATATTATATTCAGAACTAAGGTGACGCTTGTGAGGGTGGAAATATCACATTTATGAAGGATAACAAGAAGTCGACTGACACGAATAGAGAGATGTCACATTAGGTTTTAAAAAACAAATAGTTTGAAACATTGTGAGAATCATCAAAAAAATTTAAAAACTTCGATTTTTTTTCTCCTGGACATGCAGTTTACAATTAAGTCGAGCCACGAGGTGTTAAAAAAAATCACTATATCAAGTTATCTGTTTCAACAAATACCACATTTTCTTAGGTAAAATCTCCCAATACTGTGATTCCTCTTGAGACGGAATTCTGGATTATCAACTTCTAATTTGTCCATTTTTTTTTTCCCCTTACCAGTGACTTCAAGGACAAGAGACAGTGCAAATTTTGAAATACTTAAGGCTGATAGCATCCGTTTTGGACGTAGGTCCATTCTCTTTTAATCTAATTATGGCTGAATAAGCGTATTTCTCGGCGAAAACGCTGAAAATGCAACTTCAAGTGTTCTTAATGTTAATTGTAAAGCATTATATTATATTCAGAACTAAAAAAAACTCTTGTGAGGGAGAAAATGCTACATATATCAAAAATAAGAAGTCGAGTGACACGTAAAGAGAGCTGGCACCTTTGGGTTATAAGAACAAAAAGCTTGAAACATTGTGAGGATCAACGAAGTAATTTAAAAACCAATTTTTATATTTCTCCAGCACAAGCATTTTGAAATTGCGTCGAGCCTCGTGACAGAAAAAGAACTAACATTTTCAAAATATCAAGGTTTCTGTTACATCAAAAACCACATATCATTAGGTAAAATCTATCTATACTGTGATTCCTCTCGAGACGGAATTCTGGATTATTAACTTCTGATTTGTCGATTTTTTTTCCCCTTTAGAGTGTCTTCAAGGACAAGAAGTAGTGCAAATTGTGAAATAGTTCCGGCTGATAGCATCCGTTTTGAAGGTTGGTCCATTCTCTTAAAATCTAATGAAGGCTGAATTAGCGTTTATCTCCGCGAAAATGCTGAAAATGCAACTTCCTCAAGAGTTCTCAAAGTTAATTGTAAAACACATTATATTATATTCAGAACTAAGAAGACATTTGTGAGGGTGGAAGCGTCACATTTTTGAATGATAACAAGAAGTCGACTGACACGTAAAGAGAGTTGGCACCTTAGGTTTTTTTAAAACAGCTTCAAACATTGTGAGGATCACCGAAACAATTTAAAAACTTCGATTTTTTTTTTTCTGAAGAGGCAGTTTAAACTTACGTCCAGCCTCGAGGCGGTTAAAAAAGAAAAAATCACAATATCAAGGTTTCTGTTTACAAAAATTACATTTCATTAGTTAAAATCTTTCAATACTGTGATTCCTCAAGAAACGGAACTGTGGATTATTAACTTCTGATTTATCGATTTTTTTTTTTCATCTTTGCTGTGACTTCAAGGACAAGACGTAGGGCAAAATGGGAAATAGTTCCGGCAGATAGCATCCGTTTTTGAGGTTGGTCCATTCTCATATAATCGTGATGGCTAAATAACCGTTTTTCCCGACGAAAACGCTGAATATGCAACTTCAAGTGTTCTCAAACTTGAATGTAAAACATTATATTATATTGAGAACTAACGCGACGCTTGTGAGGGTGAAAATGTCACATTTATGAAGGATAACAAGATGTCGACTGACACGTAAAGAGAGATTGCACCTTAGGTTTTAAAGAACAAATAGTTTGAAACATTGTGAGGATCACCGAAACAATTTAAAAACTTCGAATTATTTTTCCTCCAGGACAAACAGTTTAAAATTATGTCGAGCCTCGAGGCGTTAGAAAAAAAATCATTTTCACAAAATCAAGTTTTGTTACACCAAAAACCAAATTTTCTTAGGTAAAATCTTCCAATACTATGATTCCTCTTGAGATGGAATTCTGGATTATTAAATTCTGATTTGTTGATTTTTTTCCCCTTTACAGTGACTTCAAGACAAAAAGTAATGTAAATTGTGAAAAAGTTCCAACTGATGGCATCCGTTTTGAAGGTTGGTCCATTCTCTTACAATCTAATGAAGGCTGAATAAGCGTTTTTCTCGGCGAATACGCTTAAAATACAACTTCCTCAAAAGTTCTCAAAGTTGATTGTAAAACACATTAGATTATAGTTAAAACTAAGAAGACACTTGTGAGGGTGAAAATGTAACATTTTTGAATGATAACCTGAAGTCGACTGACATGTAAAGAGAGATGGCACATTAGGTTTTTTAAAACAAATAGCTTGAAATATTGTGAGAATCACCGAAACTATTTAAAAACTTCGATTTTTTTTTTCTCCAAAAGAAGCAGTTTAAACTTACGTCGAGCCCCGACGCGGGGGAAAAAAAATCACAGTATCAAGGTTTCTGTTTCACCAAAAATCACATTTCATTAGGTAAAATCTTTCAATTCTGTGATTCCTCTTGGGACGGAATTCTGTATTATTAACTTCTGTTTTGTCGATTTTTTTCTCATCATACCCGTGACATCAAGGACAAGAAGTAATGCAAATTGTGAAATAGTTCCGGGTGATAGCATTCGTATTGGAGGTTGGTCCATTCTCATATAATCAAGTGATGGCTAAATAACCGCATTTCTCGGCGAAAACGCTGAATATGCAACTTCCTCAAGTTCTCTCAAAGTAGATTGTAAAACACATTATATTCGGAAATAAGAAAACACTTGTGAGGGTGAAAATGTCACATTTATGAAGGATAACAAGAAGTCGAATGACAAGTAAGAGAGATGGCACCATATGTTTTTTAGAACAAATAGCTTGAAACATTGTGAGGATCACCGAAACAATTTTAAAACTGATTTTTTTTCTCTCCAACAGAAGCAGTTTAAAATTTCGTCGAGCCTCGAGGCGGTAAAAAAAAAAAAAACGAATATTATCACAATATCAATTTTTCTATTACACCAAAAATCACATTTCATTATGTAAAATCTTTCAATATTGTGATTCCTCTTGAGACGGAATTCTGGATTAACTTCTGATTTGTTGATTTTTTCTCCCTTAACAGTAGCTTCAAGGACAAGAAGTAGTGCAAATTGTGAAATAGTTCCGGCAGATAGCATCCGTTTTGGAGGTTTGTCCATTCTCTTTCAATCAAATGAAGGCTGAATAAGTGTATTTCCCGGCGAAAACGCTGAATATCCAACTTCCTCAAGTGTTCTCAAACTTGATTGTAAAACACATTATATTATGTTCAGAACTAAGGTGACGCTTGTGAGGGTGGAAATGTCACATTTATGAAGGATAACAAGAAGTCGACTGACACGTAATGAGAGATGGCACCTTAGGTTTTATAAAACAAATAGTTTGAAACATTGTGAGGATCACCGAAACAATTTAAAAACGTCGATTTTTTTTTCCCCTCCAAGACAAGCAGCTTAAAATTACGTCGAGCCTCGAGGCGTTAAAAAAAAATATATATATCATTTTCACAATATCAAGTTTTCTCTCACAACAAAAACTACATTTTATTAGGTAAAATCTTCTAATACTCTGATTCGTCTTGAGACGGAATTCTGGATTATTAACTTCTGATTTGTCGATCTTTTTTTTCCCACCTTTGCAGTGACTTCAAGGACAAGAGGTGGTGCAAATTGTGAAATTGTTCTGGCTGATAGCATCCATTTTGGAAGTAGGTCCAGTCTCTTTTAATCAAGTGACGCCATAATAACCGAATATCTCGGCGAAAACGCTGAAAATGCAACTTCAAGTGTTCTCAAAGTTTATAGTAAAACATTATATTATATTCAGAACTAAGAAAACACTTGTGAGGGAGAAAATATCACATATATATCAAGGAGAAGAAATCGAGTGACACATAAAGCGAGCTGGCACACAAGGGTTTTAAGAACAAAAAACTTGAAACATTGTGAGGATCACCGAAATAATTTAAAAAACGATTTTTTTTCTGTCAAGCACAAGCATTTTAAAATTACGTCGAGCCTCGTTTCAGAAAAAAAAAATCGAACATTTTCACAATATCATTGTTTCTGTTACTTCAAAAACCACATTTCATTAGCTAAAATCTTTCTATACTGTGAAATTCGGGATTATTAACTTCTGATTTTTAGATTTTTTCTTTCATCAGCCGTGACCTCAAGGACAAGAGGTAGTGCAAATTGTGAAATAATTCCGGCTGATAGCATCCGTTTTGAAGGTTGGTCCATTCTCTTACAATCTAATGAAGGCTGAATAAGCGTATTTCTCGGCGAAAGCGCTGAATAAGCAACTTCCTCAAGTGTTCTCAAAGTTGATTGTAAAACACATTATATTATATTAGGAAACAAGAAGACACTTGTGAGGGTGAAAATATCACATTTATGAAGGATAACAAGAAGTCGACTGAAACGTAAAGAGAGATGGCACCTTAGGTTTTTAAGAACAAATAGCTTGACACTTTGTGAGGATCACCGATCAATTTAAAAGCTGATTTTTTTTTCTCTCCAACAGAAGCAGTTTAAAACTACGTCGAGCCTCGAGGTGGTAAAAAATAAAACGAGCTTTTTTCACAATATCAAGGTTTCTGTTACACCAAAAATCACATTTCCTTATGTAAAATCTTTCAATTCCGTGATTCCACTTCAGACGTAATTCTGGATTAACTTCTGATTTGTTGATATTTTCCCCCATAGCAGTGACTTCAAGGACAAGAAGTAGTGCAAATTGTGAAATAGTTCCGGCAGATAGCATCTGTTTTAGAGGTTGGTCCATTCTCTTTCAATATAAAGAATGCTGAATAAGCGTATTTCCCGGCGAAAACGCTGAATTTGCAACTTCCTCAAGTGTTCTCAAACTTCATTGTAAAACACAATATATTACATTCAGAACTAAGGTGACACTTGTGAGGGTGCAAATGTCACAATTATGAAGAATAAGAAGAAGTCGACTGACACGTAAAGAGATATGGCATCTTAGGTTTTAAAGAACAAACAGTTTAAATTATTGTGAGGATCATCGAAAAAATTTTGAAAACGATTTTTTTTTTTTCCTCCAGGACAAGCAGTTTAAAGTTACGTCGAGGCTCGAGGCGTTAGAAAAAAAAAAAATCATTTTCACAATATCAAGTTTTCTGTTACACCAAAAACCACATTTTCTTAGGTAAAATCTTCCAATACTGTAAGTCCTCTTGAGACGGAATTCTGGATTATTAAATTAGGATATGTCGATTTTTTCCCCCTTACCAGTGACTTCAAGGACAAGAGGTAGTGGAAATTGTGAAATAGTTCCGGCTGATAGCATCCGTTTTGAACGTAGGTTCATTCTCTTTTAATCTAATGATGGCTGAAAAAGCGTATTTCTGGGCGAAAACGCTGAAAATGCAACTTCAAGTGTTCTCAGAGTTGATTGTAAAACACATATTATATTCAGAACTAAGAAAACACTTGTGGGGAGGAAATGTCACAGATATCAAGGATAACAAGAAGTCGAGTGACACGTAAAGAGAGTTACACCTTAGGGTTATAAGAACAAAAAGTTTGAAACATTGTGAGGATCTAATAAAAAATTTAAAAACCGATTTTTTTTCCCTCCAGCACAAGCATTTTAAAATTACGTCGAGCCTCGTGGCAGAAAAAAACAAAAACGAACATTTTCGCAGTATCAAGGTTTCTGTTACACCAAAAACCACATTTCATTAGGTAAAATCTTTCTATACTGTGATTCATCTTGAGACGGAATTCTTGATTATTAGCTTCTGATTTGTCGATTTGTTTTCCCTTTATAGTGACTTCAATGACAAGAAGAAGCGCAAATTGTGAAATAGTTCCGTCTGATAGCATTCGTTTTGAAGGTTGGTCCATTCTCTTACAATCTAATGATAGCTGAATAAGCGTATTTCTCGGCGAAAACGCTGAATATGCAACTTCCTCAAAATTTCTCAAAGGTGATTATAAAACACATTATATTATATTAATATCTAAGAAGACACTTGTGAGGGTGGAAATGTCACATTTTTGAAGGATAACAAGAAGTCGACTAACACGTAAAGAGAGCTGGCACATTAGGTTTTTTAAAACAAATAGCTTGAAACATTGTGAGGATCACCAAAACAATTTAAAAACTTCGATTTTTCGTTTTTCTCCAAAAGAAGCAGTTTATAAATTACGTCAAGCCTTGAGGCGGTAAAAAAAAAAAAAAAAAAAAAACATTTTCACAATATCAAGAGTTCTGTTTCACCAAAAAGCATATTTCATTAAGTAAAATCTTTCAATACTGTGATTCCTATTGAGACGGAAATCTGGATTATTAACTTCCGTTTTGTCGATTTTTTTTTTTTTTTTCATCAGCCGTGACTTCAAGGACAAGAAGTAGTGCAAATTGTGAAATAGTTCCGGCTGATAGCATCCGTATTGGAGGTTGGTCCAAGTGATGGCTAAATAACCGTATTTCTTGGCGAAAACGCAGAATATGCAACTTCCTCAAGTGTTCTCAAAGCTGATTATAAAACACATTATATTATATTCGGAAATAAGAAAACTCTTGTGAGGGTGAAAATGTCACATTTATAAAGGATAACAAGAAGTTGACTGACACGTAAATAGAGATGGCACATTAGGTTTTTAAGAGCAAATAGCATGAGACATTGTGAGGATCACCGAAACAATTTAAAAACTGATTTTTTTTTCTCTCCAACAGAAGCAGTTTAAAATTACGTCGAGGCTCGAGGCGGTAAAAAAAAAAAAAAAAAAAAAAAACGAACATTTTCACATTACCAAGGTTTCTGTTACATCTAAAATCACATTTCCGTATGTAAAATCCTTCAATACTGTGGTTCCTCTTGAAACGAAATTCTGGATTATTAACTTCTGATTTATTGATATTTTTCCCCCCTTAGCAGTGACTTCCAGGACAAGAATTAGTGCAAATTTTGAAATAGTTCCGGCAGATAGCATCCATTTTGGATGTTGAACATTCTCTATCAATCTAATGAAGGCTGAATAAGCGTATTTCCCGGCGAAACACTGAATATGCAACTTCCCCAAGTGTTCTCAAACTTGATTGCAAAACACATTATATGATATTCAGAACTAAGGTGACGCTTGTGAGGATGGAAATGTCACATTTATGAAGGATAACAAGAAGTCGACTGACACGGAAAGAGAGATGGCACCTTAGGTGTAAAGAAAAAATCATTTGAAACATTATGAGGATCACCGAAACAATTTAAAAACTTCGATTTTTTTCCCCTCCTGGACAAGCGGTTTAAAATTACGTCGAGCCTCGAGGCGTAAAAAAAAAAAAAATCACTATATCAAGAGTTCTGTTACAACAAAAAAAACATTTTCTTAGGTAAAATCTTCCAATACTGTGGTTCCACTTGAAAGGGAATTCTGGATTATTAACTTCTGATTTATCGATTTTTATTTTCCCCCTTAGCAGTGACTTCATGGACAAGAGGTAGTGCAAATTGTGAAATAGTTCCGGCTGAGAGCATCCGCTTTGGATGTAGGTCCAGTCTCTTTTAATCTAATGATGGCTGAATATGCGTATTTCTCGGCGAAAACGCTGAAAATGCAACTTCAAGTGTTCTCAAATTTTATTGTAAAACATATTATATTATATTCAGAACTAAGAAAACACTCGTGAGGGAGAAAATGTCACATATATCAAGGATAAGAAGTTGAGTGACACGTAAAGAGTGGTGGCACCTTAGGTTTTTAAGAACAAAAAGCTTGAAACATTGTGAGGATCACAGAAATAATTTAAAAACCGATCTTTTTTTTCCCAGCATAAACATTTTAAAATTACGTCGAGGCTCGTGGCAGAAAGAAAAAAAACGAACATTTTCACAATATCAAGGTTTCTGTTACACCAAAAACCACATTTTATTAGGTAAAATCTTTCTATAGTGTGATTCCTCTCGAGACGGAATTCTGCATTATTAACTTCTGATTTGTCGATTATTTTTTCCCATTTACAGTGACTTCAAGGACAAGAAGTAGTGCAAATTGTGAAATTGTTCCGGCTGATAGCGTCCGATTTGAAGGTTGATCCATTCTCTTACAATCTAATGAAGGCCGAATAAGCGATTTCCTCGGCGAAAACGCTGAATATGCAACTTCCTCAAAAGTTCTCAAAGTTAATTGTAAAACACATTATATTATATTCGGAAATAAGAAGACACTTGTGAGAGTGAAAATGTCACATTTATGAAGGATAACAATAAGTCGAATGACACGTAAGAAAGATGGCATCATATGTTTTTAAGAACAAATAGCTTGAAACATTGTGAGAATCACCGAAACAATTTAAAAACTGATTTTTTCTCTCTCTCCAAGAGAAGCAGTTTAAAATTACGTCGAGCCTCGATTTGGTAAAAAAAAATAATAATAATAATTAAACGAACATTTTCACAACATCTAGGTTTCTTTTACTCAAAAAATCACTTTTCCTTATGTAAAATCTTTCAATACTGTAATTCCTCTTGAGACGAAATTATGGATTATTAACCTCTGATTTGTTAAATTTTCTCCCCCCTGAGCAGTGACTTCAAGGACAAGAAGTAGTGCAAATTGTGAAATTGTTCCGGCAGATAGCATCCATTTTGGAGGTTGCTCCATTCTCTTTCAGTCTAATGAAGGCTGAATAAGCGTTTTTCTCTTCGAAAACGCTGAATATGCAACTTCCTCAAGTGTTCTCAAAGTTGATTGTAAAACACATTATATTATATTCAGAACTAAGGTGACGCTTGTGAGGGTGGAAATGTCACATTTATGAAGGTTAACAATAAGTCGACTGACACGAATAGAGAGATGTCACATTAGGTTTTAAAGAACAAATAGTTTGAAACATTGTGAGAATCACCAAAACAATTTAAGAACTTCGATTTTTTTTTTCTCCTGGAGAAGCAGTTTAAAATTACGTCGAGCCACGATATGTTAAAAAAAAAAAAAAATCACTATATCAAGTTATCTGTTACAAGAAAAATCACATTTTCTTAGGTAAAATCTCCCAATACTGTGATTCCTCTTGAGACGGAATTCTGGATTATTAACTTCTGATTTGTCGATGTTTTTTTTCCCTTAGCAGTGACTTCAAGGACAAGAGATAGTGTAAATTGTGAAATAGTTCCGGGTGATAGCATCCGTTTTGGACGTAGGTCCATTCTCTTTTAATCTAATGATGGCTGAATAAGCGTATTTGTCGGCGAAAACGCTGAAAATGCAACTTCAAGTGTTCTCAGTGTTTATTGTAAAACATTGTTATATTCAGAACTAAGAAAACTCTTGTGAGGGAGAAAATGTCACACATATCAAGAATAAGATGTCGAGTGACACGTAAAGAGAGCTGGCACCTATTGGTTTTAAGAACAAAAAGCTTGAAACATTGTGAGGATCAACGAAATAATTTAAAAACCAATTTTTATTTTTCTCCAGCACAAGCATTTTGAAATTACGTCGAGCCTCGTGACAGAAAAAGAAAACTAACATTTTCACAATATCAAGGTTTCTGTTACATCAAAAACCACATCTCATTAGGTAAAATCTATCTATACTGTGATTCCTCTTGAGACGGAATTCTGGATTATTAACTTCTGATTTGTCGATTTTTGTTCCCCTTTAGAGTGTCTTCAAGGACAAGAAGTAGTGCAAATTGTGAAATTGTTCTGGCTGATAGCATCCCTTTTCGACGTAGGTCCAGTCTCTTTTAATCAAATGACGTCTGAATAAGCGTATTTCCGGCGAAAACGCTGAAAATGCAACTTCAAGTGTTCTCAAAGTTTATTGTAAAACATTATATTATATTCAGAACTAAGAAAACACTTGTGAGGGAGAAAATGTCACATATATCAAGGAGAAGAAATCGAGTGACACATAAAGCGAGCTGGCACACAAGTGTTTTAAGAACAAAAAGCTTGAAACATTGTGAGGATCACCGAAATAATTTAAAAAACGATTTTTTTTATCTCAATCAAAAGCATTTTAAAATTACGTCGAGCGTCGTTTCAGAAAAAAAAAATCGAACATTTTCACAATATCATGGTTTCTGTTACACCAAAAACCACATTTCATTAGCTAAAATCTTTCTATACTGTGAAATTCTGGATTATTAACTTCTGATTTTTCGATTTTTTCTTTCATCAGCCATGACTTCAAGGACAAGAGGTAGTGCAAATTGTGAAATAGTTCCGGCTGATACCATCCGATTTCAAAGTCGGTCCATTCTCTTACAATCTAATGAAGGCTGAATAAGCGAATTTCTCGGCGAAAACGCTGAATAAGCAACTTCCTGAAGTGTTCTCAAAGTTGACTGTAAAACACATTATATTATATTAGGAAATAAGAAGACACTTGTGAGGGTGAAAATGTCACATTTATGAAGGATAACAAGAAGTCGACTGAAACGTAAAGAGAGATGACACCTTAGGGTTTTAAGAACAAATACCTTGACACATTGTTAGGATCACCGAAACAATTTAAAAACTGATTTTTTTTCTCTCCAACAGAAGCAGTTTAAAACTACGTCGAGCCCCGAGGTGGTAAAAAAAAAAAAAAAAAAAAAAAAAAAAACGAACTTTTTCACAATATCAAGGTTTCTGTTACACCAAAAATCACATTTCCTTATGTAAAATCTTTCAATTCTGTGATTCCACTTCAGACGTAATTCTGGATTAACTTCTGATTTGTTGATTTTTTCCCCCATAGCAGTGACTTCAAGAACAAGAAGTAGTGCAAACTGTGAAATAGTTCCGGCAGATAGCATCCGTTTTGGAGGTAGGTCCATTCTCTTTCAATATAAAGAAGGATGATTAAGCGTATTTCCCGGCGAAAACGCTGAATTTACAACTTCCTCAAGTGTTCTCAAACCTCATTGTAAAACACAACATATTACATTCAGAACTAAGGTGACACTTGTGACGGTGCAAATGTCACATTTATGAAGAATAAGAAGAAGTCGACTGACACGTAAAGAGAGATGGCATCTTAGGTTTTAAAGGACAAACAGTTTGAATTATTGTGAGGATCACCGAAAAAATTTAAAAAGCGATTTTTTTCCCCTCCAGGACAACCAGTTTAAAATTACGTCGAGGCTCGAGGCGTTAGAAAAAATAAAATCATTTTCACAATATCAAGTTTATTATTACACCAAAAACCACATTTTCTAAGGTAAAATCTTCCAATACTGTGATTCCTCTTGACACGGAATTCTGGATTATTAACTTAGGATATGTCGATTTTTTCCCCCATTACCAGTGACTTCAAGGACAAGAGGTAGTGGAAATTGTGAAATAGTTCCGGCTGATAGCATCCGTTTTGGACGTAGGTTCATTCTCTTTTAATGTAATGATAGCTGAAAAAGCGTATTTCTGGGCGAAAACGCTGAAATGCAACTTCAAGTGTTCTCAAAGTTGATTGTAAAACACATATTATATTCAGAACTAAGAAACCCTTGTGAGGGAGAAAATATCACATATATCAAGGATAACAAGAAGTCGAGTGACACGTAAAAAGAGTTGAACGTTAGAGTTATAAGAACAAAAAGGTTGAAACATTGTGAGGATCTAATAAAAAATTTAAAAACCGATTTTTTTATCTCCAGCACAAGCATTTTAAAATTACGTCGAGCCTCGTGGCTCACGACGAAAATAAAAAAAAAAAAACGAACATTTTCACAGTATCAAGGTTTCTGTTACACCAAAAACCACATTTCATTAGGTAAAATCTTTCTATACTCTGATTCATATTCAGACGGAATTCTTGATTATTAGCTTCTGATTTGTCGATTTTCTTTTCCCTTTACAGTGACAATGACAAGAAGAAGTGCAAATTGTGAAATTGTTCCGTCTGATAGCATCCGTTTTGAAGGTTGGTCCATTCTCTTACAATCTAATGATGGCTGAATAAGCGTATTTCTCGGCGAAAACGCTGAATATGCAACTTCCTCAAAATTTCTCAAAGTTGATTGTAAAACACATTATATTATATTCAGATCTAAGAAGACACTTGTGAGGGTGGAAATGTCACATTTTTGAAGGATAACAAAAAGTCGACTAACACTTAAAGATAGCTGGCACATTATGTTTTTTAAAACAAATAGCTTAAAACATTGTGAGGATCACCGAAACAATTTAAAAACTTCCATTTTTCGTCTTTCTCCAAAAGAAGCAATTTAAAATTATGTCGAGCCTTGAGGCGATAAAAAAAAAAAAAAAAAACATTTTCACTATATCAAGGTTTTTGTTTCACTAAAAATCATATTTCATTAGGTAAAATCTTTCAATGCTGTGATTCCTATTGACACGGTATTCTGGATTATTAACTTCTGTTTTGTCGATTTTTTTTTTATCAGCCGTGACTTCAAGGACAAGAAGTACTGCAAATTGTGAAATAGTTCCGGCTGATAGCATCCGTATTGCAGGTTGGTCCAAGTTTCTTGACGAAAACGCTGAATATGCAACTTCCTCAAGTGTTCTCAAAGCTGATTGTAAAACACATTATATTATATTCAGAAATAAGAAGACACTTGTGAATGTGAAAATGTCTCATTTATAAACGATAACAAGAAGTTGACTGACACGTAAAGAGAGATGGCACCTTAGGTTTTTAAGAGCAAATAGCATGAAACACTGTGAGGATCACCGAAACAATTTAAAAATTGATTTTTTTTCTCCACAACAGAAGCAGTTTAAAATTACGTCGAGGCTCGAGGCGGTAAAAAAAAAAAAAAAAAAAACATTCACATTATTATGGTTTCTGTTACACCAAAAATCACATTTCCGTATGTAAAATCCTTCAATACTGTGGTTCCTCTTGAGACGAAATTCTGGATTATTAACTTCTGATTTATTGATATTTTTCACCCCTTAGCAGTGACATCCAGGGCAAGAATTAGTGCAAATTGTGAAATAGTTGCGGCAGATAGCATCCATTTTGGATGTTGGCCCATTCTTTATCAATCTAATGAAGGCTGAATAAGCGTATTTCCCGGCGAAAACGCTGAATATGCAACTTCCTCAAGTGTTCTCAAACTTGATTGTAAAACACATTATATTATATTTAGAACTAAGGTGACGCTTGTGAGGATGGAAATGTCGCATTTATGAAGGATAACAAGAAGTCGACTGACACGTAAAGAGAGATGGCACCTTAGGTTTTAAAGAACAAATAGTTTGAAACATTGTGAGGATCACTGAAACAATTTAAAAACATCGATTTTTTTCCCTCCTGGACAAGCGGTTTAGAATTACGTAGTGCCTGGAGGCGTAAAAAAAAATCACTATGTCCAAAGGACTGTTACAACAAAAACCACATTTTCTTAGGTAAAATCTTTCAATACTGTGATTCCACTTGAGAGGGAATTCTGGATTATTAACTTCTGATTTATCGACTTTTATTTTTCCCCTTAGCAGTGACTTCATGGACAAGAGGTAGTGCAAATTGTGAAATAGTTCCAGCTGAGAGCATCCGTTTTGGATGTAGGTCCAGGCTTTTTTAATCTAATGATGGCTGAATATGCATATTTCTCGGCGAAAACGATGAAAATCCAACTTCAAGTGTTCTCAAATTTTTTTGTAAAACACATTATATTATATTGAGAACTATGAAAACACTTGTGAGGGAGAAAATGTCACATATATTAAGGATAAGAAGTCGAGTGACAAGTAAAGAGAGCTGGCACCTTAGGTTTTTAAGAACAAAAAGCTTGAAACATTGTGAGGATCACAGAAATAATTTAAAAACCGATCTTTTTTTTTTCTCCAGCATAAGCATTTTAAAATTTCGTCGAGCCTCGTGGCAGAAAGAAAAAAAACGAACATTTTCACAATATCAAGGTTTCTGTTACACCAAAAAACACATTTTATTAGATAAAATCTTTCTATAGTGTGATTCCTCTCGAGACGGAATTCTGCATTATTAACTTCTGATTTGTCGATTATTTTTTTCCCATTTACAGTGACTTCAAGGACAAGAAGTAGTGCAAATTGTGAAATTGTTCCGGCTGATAGCATCCGTTTTGAAGGTTGATCCATTCTCTTACAATCTAATGAAGGCTGAATAAGCATTTTTCTCGGCGAAAACGCTGAATATGCAACTTCCTCAAAAGTTCTCAAAGTTAATTGTAAAACACATTATATTATATTCGGAAATAAGAAGACACTTGACAGAGGGAAAATGTCACATTTATGAAGGATAACAATAAGTCGACTGACACGTAAGAGAGATGGCACCATATGTTTTTATACACAAATAGCTTGAAACATTGTGAGGATCACCGAAACAATTTAAAAACTGATTTTTTTTTTCTCTCCAAGAGAAGCAGTTTAAGATTACGTCGAGCGTCGATTCGGTAAAAAAATAAAAAAAAAAACGAACATTTTCACAACATCTAGGTTTCTTTTACTCAAAGAATCACTTATCCTTATGTAAAATCTTTCAATACTGTGATTCCTCTTGAGACGAAATTATGGATTATTAACCTCTGATTTGTTGAATTTTTTTTTCCCCTCTTAGCAGTGACTTCAAGGACAAGAAGTAGTGCAAATTGTGAAATAGTTCCGGCAGATAGCATCCGTTTTGGAGGTTGCTCCATTCTCTTTCAATCTAATGAAGGCTGAATAAGCGTTTTTCTCGGCGAAAACTGAATATGCAACTTCCTCAAGTGTTCTCAAAGTTGATTGTAAAACACATTATATTATATTCACAACTAAGGTGACGCTTGTTATTGTGGAAATGTCACATTTATGAAGGAACCCGACTGACACGTATAGAGAGATGTCACATTAGGTTTTAAAGAACAAATAGTTTGAAACATTGTGAAAATCACGAAAACAATTTAAAAACTTCGATTTTTTTTCTCCTGGACAAGCAGTTTCAAATTACGTCGAGCCACGAGGTGTTAAAAAAAAATCACTATTTCAAGTTATCTGTTACAAGAAAAACCAAATTTTCTTAGGTAAAATCTCCCAATACTGTGATTCCTCTTGAGACGGAATTCTGGATTATTAACTTCTGATTTGTCGATTTTCTTTTCCCTTAGCAGTGACTTCAAGGACAAGAGATAGTGCAAATTGTGAAATAGTTCCGGCTGATAGCATCCGTTTTGGACGTAGTTCCATTCTCTTTTAATCTAATGATGGCTGTATAAGCGTATTTCTCGTCGAAAACGCTGAAAATGTAACTTCAAGTGT
>JAGKTI010012359.1:0-15387 GCA_018397915.1 Birgus latro
GTCCCGGAGGATTGGAAGTCAGGTATAATTATTCCCCTGTACAAAGGAAAAGGGGAAAAAGAAGTGTGTGGTAATCATAGGGGCATTTGCCTTCTTAGTGTAGTAGGAAAGTATATGGTAGGATACTTATTAACAGAGTTAGGGAAATAACAGAGGAATTAGTTAGAAAAGAACAGGGAGGTGTTGGGAAGGGAAGAGGTTGTGCAGATCAGATATTCATTCTTAGATCTGTAGTGGAAAAGTTTCTAGAGAAGGGAAAGAAGTTGTATGCAGCCTTCATGGATTTGGAGAAAGCATATGACAAGGTGGATAGACAAGGATTGTCAAAAGTATTAAGAATATGTGGAATAGATGGGAAGTTGTCGAAGGCCATGAAGAGTATGTATCAGGGTGCTATGGCTGCAGTGCATGTGAATGGTGAAGCGGCCCTTGTGAGAGAGGGCAGTGTTTGGAAACTCCCTGTACTGTGGTTTGCTGATGATACTGTGCTGCTGAGTGAAGACAAAGGGGAGCTGCAAGGCTTAGTAGATGAGTTTGGGAGAGTGTGTAAGAAACGGAATCTAAAGGTGAATGTGGGGAAGAGTAAAGTGATGGTCTTCGAGAAAAGTGAAGTCAGTGTATGTACAGTGAGATTGGATGGGGAGGATATGGAGAATGTGAGTGCGTTTTAAGTACTTGGGTAGTGTGATGAGTAAGGATGGAAGTTTAGAGGGTGAAGTGCTTGAAAGGGTGCAGCAGGGAAGAAAGGTTGCTGGTTCCTTGAAAACAGCGATAAGAAACAGGGAGGTGAGCATGGAAGTGAAAAAGCTGCTACATGACAATATTGTGATACCAAATCTAATGTATGGAAGTGAAGCTTGGACCTTGTTGGAGGGACAGAAGTCAAGAGTGAGAGCACAGGAAATGAGTTATCTGAAAGGAGCATGTGGAGTCATATGGAAAGACAGACTGACAAATAAGGAAGTGAAGGAGCGTTGTGGTGTGGATGTGATAGGATGTGTTAGGAGAAACACATTAAGGTGGTTTGGCCATGTGGAGATGATGGAGAGTGAGAGACTGATGAGAAGAGTGTATGTGAGTGAGGTGGAGGGGGGGAGAGGGAGGGGGAGGACAAGGATGAGACAGAGGGGGGGAGAGGGAGGGGGAGGACAAGGATGAGATGGAGGGATGGAGAGGTATATGAGAGAGGGGGGCGTGGACTGGGAGAAGGGCAGTGAAATGGCAGGGGACAGAGCGACATGGAGGCAATTTGTTTTTGGCAATAAATAGATAGGTAGATGATTTAATGTTAATGAGAACTGTGTTATTTGTGCAAAAATTTTTCCTCTAATGCTTCTGGTAATTCTTTTTTTTTTTTTTTTTATTGAAAGAAAGAAAGAACAAAGGCCAATGGGCACGCATACTGTTTCTTACAAGAAAAAGTAAAAACAATACAAAAGAGAGCCAAATTCAAGATCCATTCATTTCGAGATGCCTGGACAGACTGCGTTTGAAAGACTGGAGATCATAGGAAGCAGGGAATACAGACAGAGGGAGACAGTTCCAGAGTTGACCAGTTGCATAAATGAAGGACTGGGAGTAACGGTTAACTCTTGCATTTGAGAGTTGGACAGAAAAGGGACGAGAGCCCGTCGCTAGACAGGCACCATGTGCCCGTCGCAGAAGTGGAGGGATGCAAGCAGACAGTTCAGAGGAACAGTGACCATTGAAGTAGCGATAGAAGAGAGATAAAGAAGCAACAGTGCGGCGAAGAGACAAAGGTTGAAGGGAATCAGTAAGAGGAGGAGAGTTAATGAGACGAAAAGCCTTTGACTCCACCCTATTGAGATGAACCGCATGTGGGGAGCCTCCCCACACATGAGAGTTGTACTCCATACACGGGGGAATAAAACCCGTGTACAAGGCCAACATCTGTGCAGGGGTAAAGAAAGCTCGGAGTCAGCCCAGCACACCCAATCTCTTGGAAGCAGATTTCACAAGAGATCTGTCAGTTTTTGTGCACATAAATACTCATCACATCATTCCCCTTAGTAAGGTTTGGCTTTACTGCTTTCTTTTTCTTTCTTTCTTTTTACTTTTGTGTGTGTGTGTTTTAGGCATGAAAATCCAGGTTGAACTCAAAAGAGAAAATGAGGATGATGACTCCTTCCATTTCATCCTGAATTGCTTCTTGCATTTTCTTTGTAGTGTACTGGCAATAATACTGGACAAACTGTAGGAAAATTCTCATTAACCCCTAAACCATGGGATTGTGGGAGGCAGTCCTGGCACTTCCTGCTGGTGGTAATTCGCGCTCTGACTTACTTTTTAAAAATATTGGCCAAAACTAGGCTGAGTTATATATCACTCAGGCTTCTCCTAAAATTTTTCATATACAGTATATTTATATCTTGAAAGGCCCGGCTACTTAAAAAGAAAACAGGGGCACCCAACTGACGGCCCACGGCTCGAGCCATCACCACCGAGCATCACGAAAGTGACGGCCCGTGGTTAACAAATTATATAACTTTTATACAGTAATGGGAATTAAGTTTCATTAGAGTGTAATTCATTATTGATACTCAAATTTCTCTAAAGTAACTATTTGATTCTGACAACACTAGAGTTTCTTGACACCGGCTAACGTCGATTTGGACTTGAAACACATTTGTCCCCAAGTTGTTCTAGTTAGGTTAAATTAGGTGGAATCTTTTTTCATACTACCTCACCCTGTTTTTTTTTTTTTTTTATTTATATAAATTAAAGACTTCCATGTGTTTCTAATTTTTTTAAATGGTAATTTTTACTGAAAATGCCTTACTTTGCTGTTTTTGAACTCCCAATTCCCCAGCAGAAAAAAAAAAGCATTTCTGAAAAAAAAAAAAAAAAAGATCCAAAAATCAATCAAAGCACATAAAATCACATAAAACAAAAAAAGCATAAAAAAAAGGCCAGACCAAAACTGGGTTTCTAACCAGATCCCCCCCTCCATGGCATTAACCATCCAGACTGTCACCTTGAAAGCCACTTAAAACTTGGCTACTACTTGCCTTAGAAAGCTAAAGTTGCATTGGCGTGTTTGTCCTGTTCTTCTGCATCAAATTCAGCGGTGATAGGGATGCAGGCTGATAGGTGCACAAGTGGTTTTAAGGTTTACTGCATCGTATACCAGCACACTGTATCACACTTAGGGCACCACTTCAGTAGGCATAATCTTGTGGTTACAAAAAATCTCCAGGCCTGACACATTATTTTGAAGACACCGCTGGATTATGTCCCAATGTAATGAAACATAAACATCACACAATGGCAACATAGTGTATATGAAGAGATGCGCTTCCTGTCATGGGCAGATGAGGTCACACTCAGTGTGCCTAGGTCATCACAAATTGCCTGAAGGATTTTTCACACTTCTCACAATGGTTCATTCATAAAAGACTCATGAAAGTTTGACAGAGGGTAACAAGGTTGGAAATAAGACCAAGAAGGTTAATAGAGAGTATCACAGTCGTCTATTCTATCTATATACCTAGGCTGCTTCCCCCAAGAAAAGGGAGGTAGCCGAGACAGGTCAACACACTACCAATTTACTCATCCACTCATACACATTCATTCGCATCTTAGCCCCAAAGGGGAGAAGGGACAGATCCTCACCGCACCACACCGCACGAGGGTCAACCACGCAGTGCAGTCAGTGACATCCGCAGCAGGGCCCGACAGCAAAGCTGGTTTACCCCTGCCACATCATAATGGATCCAGCCCCTTACCTGCACCTGACCTGATCAGCTAATCAGACAAAATGCAGGAGAATATCCTCTCAGGGCTGCGTCATCATTTATTCATTCACAATTTCTCTCCATTCATTTCTATCACGCACAGCCACTCTTCCTTGCTCAACAGACAACCCTCTCGCATCCAACGCTCTCTTCACACTGTCCATCCATCCTATTCGTGGTCTTCCTCTCAGCCTTACGCCTCTCACATCAGATCTAGTTATCTTTTTCACCAATCGCTCATCATCCATTCTCTCCATATGCCCAAACCATCGCAACACCCTCTGTTCAACTCGATCAGCCATCTCCCGAACAATTCCAGTTCTCCTTCGCACTTCATCATTTCTCACTCGATCCATATGCGTCACTCCACACATACTCCTCAGACACCTCATCTCCATTACATTCAAACTTTTCCTCTCTGCTACACCCATATTCCATGTCTCAGCCCCATATAATGCAGTCGGTACCACAACACCCTCATACAGCCTTCTCTTTACATCCATTCTGAGTGAACGACATCCAAACACTTTTTTCATTCCTCCTAGCACCTTTCCAACTTCATTCATTCTAAACTTCACTTCTGCATCTATTCTTCCATCCGCAGCAACATGTGACCCTAAGTACTTAAAACACTCAACCTCCTCAAGCAACTCACCATTCAAAACTATAATCATCCTCCTACCATCTATCAACCATCTATCACAGTCGTAAATCACTTTAAAGTAGCTCAGATCCTGATCCCCGCACCACAGTCATGGTGATTAATATTTATGACAATCATAAAACATCTTAAATATGCATTTCCGACAGAAATACTACAGAGAACCCCCCACCCCCTCTATTTTGATGAGAAAACGTCATAGCACACATTAGAAAAAAAGACTTTGGGCGTTTGTGCGTCAAACAAAAAAGAATCCAACTAGGTTACATTAGGCAAGTCTTGCTATGATTAGGTCAGGTTAGCTGGAGATCTGTCAGGAACTGAAGGTCAAAATGTTACAAAACAAATACATAAGGTATGTTGAAAGAACTGTGCTCATGTAAAAAAAAACAATGGGGTGGTTAAGACAAAGTTTTACCACCCTTTCCATTTAGACGACCCACAGAATAATCTTAAATCTGAATAGCGGTAATGAAATGGGATACCAGTTAAAAGATACATGAACTTATTCGCCAAGGTGACATTGTGAGACCGAACAAGTTCAGGTGGCTGCACCATACACCAAGCAAAGATGTCTTTTACAACCAACCAGTATGTGGCAAATACTTACCTTCTGTTCGGTCCCTTTGGTAGGATAATGGGCAGAACTATCCCCACTAGACCCCAAAATAACGTCATTAAAATGAGGGGAATTGCTGAGGCTCCCATCTTGACACTTATCTGCCGTCAATAAGTAGACGTGGCAGGTTAAACTCGGTTTGTGTAATCGGGATTTGTAGATAAATATTAGTTTTTTTTAAATAAATATCCATAAAATGTGTTTTATTTTCATAAATCTAAACTTTCCATATATTTTTCCTATAGAAGTTTCTAAGATTCTCATGTTTTTTCCATGGCGTATCATAATTAATGCAATCTTTATTTAACTTACAATTGATTAGTAGCGCTTCTATCCCCCCCCAAAAAAAAAATGGTATATGAACAAATACTTCCCTTTTTCCCATAAAACAGTAGGCCTTGATAAATTACATACCTAGCACAGAAATTTGTGGTGAGCTAATTTTAGTTTCCGTTTTCTTTGTAAAATTAATATGGGTAACTATAGAGTAGCACTCCCCTAATGTCAGGAATTAAGTCGCGATGCAGGAATGAAAGGACAAAAGGATTGCCATGGGTATAAAGGGTATAATAAACCCAAGGGTTAGAAAGAAAGTTAAAAATAATGCAAACTGTAGTGCATTTATAAATACGACAACAGCCAGGCCAATAACAATGGGGTTGAGGTGCAGATATCCCAGTCTAGGCAACCGTAGACTTAAGGGTAAATTATTAGCCTAGTTTCTTTGGTGGTATTATATCAGTCGTTATCATCATCAACATGATAATCATCATAATCATCATCATCATCGTCATCACCATCATTATTTTTTTTCACACCTTAGAATGGGCCGAGGTAGAGCCCAGAAAGCAAAAGAGGAAGCACACGATGATGATGATTTAGATTTGCCTCCCCATTGGGAGGACACGGGGAAAAACAAAAGCCCGTCAGAGAAAAGCTGTACAAGGATTTAGGGTTACAGGTTAACGTGGGGGAGGGTAGGTAGCCACAACCCCCAAAATCACAGAGGCAGGTGCCCGAGCAATAGTCTCTGCAGCCAAACGATAGTCGTCATCCCTGAGAAGCTGCTCACCAAGGCCACGCCGAAGACAATATGTTGAGGGACAGTCAAGAATATAATGTAAAAGAGGCGTTGCACTAATGCCGAAGCAGTGAGGGCACGGTTCCGGCATTAGTCATCTGGTTAGAGCATGGATATCCCAGACGCAACCAGAGCAGCTTGACAAGAAGGTGATTGGGTGTACCGGTGGGTACATCAACAGGTGTATAGGTTGAAGCAATGGCATACCAGGTGGCAGAGCGAGAGCCTTCGTATACCTGGAATTGATGATCTTCCCGGGAAAGACGGTGGACAGCGTCAGTTACTTGTCGCAAGATGCGAGATAAGCCAGGTCGTAACGGAAAGGTGACGATAGGGAGAGTGCAGGCGAGGTGTGCATCAGCATCAGCACGCTCATTGCCCATAATTCCAACGTGTCCAGGAATCCAGTGTAGATAATTTTCACCTCCCCGGCTAGCGATGGTAGTTGCAACAGCCGGGATGGAGGTAAGTAGGAACCTGTTGTCTGTGAAATTGAGCTGCTGCAGGCCATGTATAGAAGAGAGGGAGTCTGTATGTATAACGATGCGCCGATGGAAGTGGCGATCGGCATGGCGAAGAGCACCAAGGATAGCAACAAGCTCAGTTTGGTAGGCTGAAGCACCAGATATGACACGCCAGGACTCAACCCACTCGTCACAAATAAAAGCAACGCCTGCAGTCCCATCAGCACCCACAGACCCATCTGTATAATAGACGGCAGCATCAGGAGTGTAGAAAGCCGCCATACGACGCAATCCATCCTGTTGAAGAAGAGCAGGAAGAGAGGCCCTTGGGTTTGCCACAGTAGGCTCAACACTCCTAATCACAGGAGGAAGCCAGGGTGGTGCTGGAGCATAGGCAGGGTCAGGCAACTCAGAACCACCCCTGACGGCATCAGCGGCATAAAGTCTGCGAACTGCGTTGGCGGCAAGGAGAATCCAATCACCTCCAGGGCGTGGATTCGGGGGCTGGTCAAGTGTTCGCCTGAGGAGAACAGAGACAGGAAGGTGGGGCCGGTGCCTGCATAGCTTAGCAGCGACAGCTGCTGTTTGTGCCCAAATGCGATGTTGCAGAGATGGGAAGCCGCTCTCAGCCCAAAGATTAACAAGACGCGTCCATGGTGGTGCCCCAAGCATCACACGTAGGGCAGTATTTTGTACCACTTCCAGGGAATGATAGAGCGACTCTGAGATCCCAATGAGACATACAGCCCCATAATCCACAAGGGATCGGATGGCGTGGGTGTAAAAGGTTCGCAGGACGCTGTACGAGGCCCCCATATTGCGGCTAGAAAGGGCTTTGAGGGCAGAGATGCGAGTAGCCGCCCATTCCCGTACATACCTCACATGGCTGGCAAACTTTAGATGGCTGCCGAACCAGACGCCTAGGTACTGGTGACATCGTACAAAGGCAAGGCATTGACCCCCAAGGAGGAGGGGACGGTCTGGGTGGCGAAGACCAAAAGGTAGGCATCTGGTCTTGTTAAAGTTGATTTTTAGACCAAGCTCGCAACATTTGTCATGAAGGCGGGCGAGTGCAGTTGGTGCCTGGGTATAGCAGTTTCATCCGGAGAAGACCAATGCTAAGTCATCCGCATAGGACAGTAGGGAAATCCCTTGACCATAGTCAACAGTGAGCAGTTCTTCTATCAACACAGTAAATAAAAGAGGACTGAGAACACTGCCCTGGGGTGTGCCATTGACGTGTGGATAAGGGAGGGATATTTTGCATTAGAATCGCACACAAGCAGCTCGGTCGAGGAAGAAGTCCCTCACCCATGAGAGGAGGTGACCACCCATGCCCTTGGCTGCGAGGGCTGCCAGTACTGCATCTGGGTTGGCAAGTTCAAACGCCTTCTCGAGATCGAGGAAGACGGCCATGCCATGACCACTCCTCAGTTCGCCAAGAAAGGAGGCCAAGCAGTGCTGAGCCCTCCTGCCAGGGAGGTAAGTGAAGAGCTGTGGATGGAGCGGTCCCAACCTCCAGGCAAGACGAGAGAGGACTAGCCTCTCAGCAGTCTTGGCAATACAGCTAAGGGGAGATATCGGCCTCATGGAGTCCGGGTTGAGTGGCTTAGGGATGGGGTGAATAATGGCTGTCTTCCACGATCCCGGGAGACGCCCTTCAAGCCACGAGTGATTAAACAGATCCAGGATACGGGCCTTCCCTCCTTGGCTGATGTGAGCCAAGAGGGAGTAGACAAGGCCATCAGGGCCTGGAGCCGTATCCTTTCTGCTAATTAACACTCGATCCAACTCCCCAACAGTGAATAGGTGGTCTGCAATGTCAGGTCGAGAGCAAGCAGCCTCAACCAAGGTCCTACGGGGGCCTGCGAGACGAGCTTGCAGATCACCGATAGACTGTGGGAGGCTAGTGGGGGCAGTACGGGCAGCAAAATGAGCAGCAAGACGAAGTGCCTCGCCAGCAGGGTCAGGATGTGAGGGTGTTCTTACCGGTCAGGGGGAGTAAACGGACTTAATCCACGCCCACATCTCACCAAGTGTGGAGTGGGAATCTAGCGACCTGCACAACCTCATCCAAGCCTCGTCCCGAATGCGGCGCTTTTCCTGCGAGACGTGTCGCTCCACTGCGGCCAGGTATCTCCTGGTCAGAGAAGAAGGCCACCGACAGTAGGTCTTGCGGGCCGAGTTCAGCCGATGGTTAAGCTCTTGGACCCGCTCGCTGTAGAACCAGCGGTCCTTGACAAAAACCGTAGGGCGCTTAGTGAAGGGAATACTGGCTGCAGCGGCGCGACGTAAGGCATGGGCAACTTGCTCAGTATGGTCCTCAAAGGAGTGCGGGGGAACAACAGTTTCCATAGCGACCTCCACAGCCTGCACATACTCTGGCCAGGGCGCACGCCGTAAGTCCCAGCAGGGAGGAGGCAGCGGGGGAGGCAGAAGAGGAGCCGCCTGCAATTCCATCACCACAGTGAAGTGATCGCCGGTGAGGAATGAATGCAGGGACCATGTCGACACACTAGCAAGAGATGCAGAGGCTATGGAAAGGTCGAGCCTGCCACCATTGACATGCGTGGGCTCGGACAAGTTGTTTAGTAAGGAGATCCCTGCAGTTTCCTCGAGGGCCATGGCAACATGTCGTCCTGCCTCATTTGCCGGAAGGGGCGAGGAGAGGATGGGGTGGTGAGCATTAAAGTCTCCCCCAGTGACTGTGGGCACAGCAGCAGCGTGATTTAAAAGCTCCCCAACGTCTAGGGTCCCACTGTGACTTTTATAGATATTATATAGAGTTAAGGAAGTCGTGGCAAGCTGCAGGGTTACAGCTTGAACTTCAACACCCTCTCTGCAGTAAATAGGAGGGTTGCACTCTGTGCAGGGGATGTAGTCCTTCACAAGGATGGCACAACCCCGTGTAGTGCCCCGGACCCTAGGTAGAAAGAATCCGTTGTAGTCTCGGAGTCTAAAAGGGGAGCCGTGCGGAAGGAGCGTCTCCTGCAAAAGGAATACGTGGATATTCTCCGTGTCAGCCACTTCCTGGAGGTGAGGGAGCTTACTCCACGCCCCCAAACAGTTCCACTGCAATACACGGAGGTAGGCAGGAGTGGTTAGAGTGGGGAAAGGTGAGCAGTCCCGTGCAGGAGACCTGGAGCATCGCACTCTGCCTTCACCATTGCCGAAGCTAGGGGGAGCCTTGGTGAGGTGGGAACTGGTCCTTGAGGGTGTGCAGGCTGGCACCGGGGGGCAGGAGCTCTGCATTTTTCCTCTGTCACTGCTGAGGCTGGGGCAAGTGCCGGTGGAGGTGTGACCAGGCCTAGAGAGAAAACTGTCTGCCGCTGACGATGAGTAGCCCTTCGCTCTGCCTCTACCACTGCTGAGGCTGGGGCTGGCCCTGGGGAGGCGGTGACCTGGGCTCGGCAGCGACGCTGAGGAAGTGGAGCAGAAGGCACCTTGGCCCTGGCTGGCTCCTTGGCCCTGGCTGGCTCCTTGGCCCTGGGTGGCACCTTGACCCTTACTATCCTGACTGGAGATACAGGATGAGGAGCAGAGGGAGAGGGGGGAGGCCGCTTTTTTGCTTCCACCATCTCTGTTAGAGTCTTGTTTACCATATCCAGAAGGGGCGTTGAGTTGATTTGCATGTCATGGAGCTCCCCCAGTAGCAAGCACAGGGCTATCTCCCTTCCAAAAGCCCGCAGTTCGTCCTCGGTGAAGAGAACCTGAGGACAGCCTGCTGTGGAGGGCGAAGGTGGAGCAGGTATGTTGGTTGATGGCGGGGACACGGCTGGTGCAGGGTGATGGACCTCCAATGTCACTGACTGATGAGTGAGGGCCGATGGGAGAGGCGGAAAAGCACTCTCGTCTAGAGCCGGAGGGGGAGGAGCTGCTGCACTGCGCTCCTGAACCCAGACAAAGGTCCCTGGTGATGCAGGTGTAGTGCTGGTTGCTTGCTGCTGCTGAACCCAGGCCACCTGTCGTTCTCGACCCCGTAGGACGTGTGCGGCTCTGATTGGGCAGCTTGTGTGACAAGCATGGTGTGGGCCAGAGAAGTTGGGACAATGGGAGGTGATAACTTCCTTGGCCTTGAACTTGGTCAGGCAGTGGTCTGTCTCGTGTGGTCCGCTGCACATTCCGCAAACTACAGGCCTGCGGCATCCGGCTCGGTGGTGTCCATACCGCTGACACCGGTAGCAGCGGGGTGGTTCGGGAGCATAGGGACGGAGGAAGTAGGTGCCCCAGTTCCCTAGGTCGATGGAAGGCAGCAGAGGATCCCAGAGGGTGACAAGGACCTGGCGTGTCTCCTCCCTGGTGTGCTGCCTCTGACAACGGGTAGCCTCTTCTACCTGAGGGTGGCGCAAAAGAAGGTAGACTGGCATCCTCAGGGGATACCCCATGACGATTGCCCTGATCGACCGTAGCCCTGGACTGAGCTCGACAAGTTTGATGGGAGAGGCCTTGTCCACTGCCGCTGTTCGTATTAGATCGTATGATGCTTCGTCTTTGGGTACTAAAACTGAGCTCCCATCCTTCCCGATGATGTTGGAAGTCCTGAGTCCTGGCAGGTGATGTTTGAGGGCTGCTACTGCATCGTAACTGGTCGCGTGGCCTTCCTGCAGAGGCACGCGAAAGGCTGGAAATTGTGAGCGGGTAGGAGGGGGCACAGACACTGTCACCGAAGGGCGAGCAGCCAGAGGAGTCCTGTGAGGAGTCCCTGAGCGTACTGCCAGGGTGGGATCGTTTCCCAGTCTGCGATCCCGGGACCTCTTAGTGGCGACTAGCGTGAAGCCCTCAGCATCAGCACGATCAGGAGCAGCAGTGGGAGAGGCTACAGGAGTGTCAGGGGCATCGCTTTCCACGGCCATCCGTTCGTGGATGCGAGCAGCCTTGGTAGGCCGAGGTGTTGTAGAAGGATCGCATACGTCAGGCTGAGACAGAATGGTGGAAGCACCAGCTGAGGAGATCGGCAGAGAGGGGCGTGCATCCTCGGTAACTGAGGAGTGGGAGCTAGAGGTGGAAGAGCGACGCTCCCTCTTACTCCCCATAGTGCAGGCAGGCCTAGCAGAACCTTGCCTCTGAGTCACAGGTTACGAGATGTTGAAGGGCCTCGAAGGAGGCACATCCTGAGGAGGCTCCATGACAGAAACAAACTCACAGACAACTAGCAGACTACACACACACTCACAGACGCACACCAGCAACACACACAGTCACGACAAAAACAAAAGAAAAACGGCCAGTTCCCTACAGTAACGGGCGCCTAAACTCCCCACCCTCTAAAGGGCGACGCAGGAGACCCGTTACTGCCCCGTGAGGGACTTCTCTAGTTTAACAGAGTCGCCCTCACTGCCTCGTTTAACCAGGCCCTAATGGCTCCCCCTCATGGAAGTGCCCTAACGGCACCCCTTCAGGGTTCGGCGTCGTACTGCAGTGAGGGACAATAACGGCGGGCAAAACACACACACACACACACACACACACACACACACACACACACACACACACACACTCACAGAGAGCAAGACAGCAGTCTACTCTTCCGAGACAAAGTCCCTGAAAAAGTAGGAAAACTCAGAAAAATTCTCCTCAGTGTCTGAGACTAAGTCCCACAACTGCCCAAAACGGACTAAACTTCCAAAAAATCTTCCTCTATAACTGAGACTAAGTCCAGTGTGAGAGAGAGACGGGCCAGAGGTCTGCACAACACACTGGCTGGACATGGAGTGAGGAAGCACAGAAGTGGGAGAACTATCAAGAGCATGTTCAGTGAAATAAGCCAACCATTCAAAGCCCTCCTGACTCCGTTGCACGATCCGTACCATCTGCTCAGTTTATTTCTCTTAACAGATGAGTTTTAAATTTATCTTATGCAATATCTAAGCGTTGTCCACCCTGAGCCCGTGCCACACCCGTGTGGCGAATCTCATCATCATCATATCTAAGCGTTGACCATGGAGTATAATAAGGGCTGTCAAACTCCCATAACGTGCTCCTCCATAAATACTTCGTTCATCCAGTTCAGCTTCCTGTCAGTTACTAGTCTCATCAACTTCTATACTAGATTTTCTTACACATTCATTTGTCATATCCATTAATTTTACCTTCATGGCCAACCACGACTCCTCTCACCTCACACTAAGTCACGTATACATTTATCATTACCCCTGTTTACATCCAGTTTACATCTGTTCCTTCCATAAGATCATATTATTTTACGTGGAAAAACGAGGCATAAAGCATAAGGGAAGGCGGCGTAAAGAGGCAGGAAAAGGTGGAGACAAATGATAATAGGAGAAGCCTGAAGTCATTTTGATCGCGGTTAACGTGTATGGTCCCTGGATTAGGCAAACCCTCTCTCTCGCCATATCCACGAAACTTGGGTTCGATATTTGATCGGGTTTGGATCCCCCTCCCACCCTCAAAAAAAAAAAAAAAGGATAAATGAGGGAAAATATATAAAATGATACTTATGTCCTTGTCTCCTGCCCTCTTCCCTTCCTCTATCCATTGTTTCTGTCATTCACTAGCGTGTGAGTGTCCTTGTCCTTGAGATGGAGCGAGGTCAGAGACAGACAGGCAGACAGGCAGACTGTGTGTGTGTGTGTGTGTGTGTGTGTGGTAGAGTACATAGGTGGCCACTGGAGTACAGGAGGTAAAGATGTGCGGATACGGGGATGTTGTAGAGTACTGTACGTGTGGGGGGGAGGGAGAGGGAGGCAAGGCTGGGTACACGGATAATGACTGGGGGTACAGATGGCGAAGAAGGGGGCATGGAGATGTCGAGAGAGAGAGAGAGAGAGAGAGAGAGAGAGAGAGAGAGAGAGAGAGCATGTTCATCTTGTATCGGTGGCATACCATTTATTTATTTTTTTAAGGAAGTGGCCAATTCTTGCTATCTACAGAAGGTTTCTTTCAGCTAAGCAGAGACTTTTCGAAATGAGAAAGAATAATGTAACATAATTACCGCCCTCAGTGCCAAAGGTCATTAAAAAATTGAATAAAATCGTCTGGAGGTAAGAAAAATAAGTTAAGCTGATATATAATTGTCATGATGGAATTAAATGAACGATAACGGGCAACTGGTATAGCATATACTGTACTAGTAATGATCAACTACTATCAACTTCTTTGCTACGAGGTGAATACAATCGTTTGGAGGTAGCTAGAACCATGCATGATATAACAGCACCGCAAAAACGGAATTATTGGACATATTTTCTCTAGCCCCATCACCACGAAAGGCATATTCTAAGTTGATTAAGGTCGTTAGGACGCGTCTAGAATTAAATATATAGTCATGAAACATTACTTTTATTATTGCCATTAAAGAAGCAAAGCTTAAATCGTTTCGAAACTGCTGTACCTTGTCATTAAAAACAATTTCTAGAGCTGCTTTGAACTCGTCCAGTATCCTGCACAACTATAGCATTAAGATTTATATTTCTAGAAGTGCTGCAACACCAAATGTGGGTCCTACACACACACACACACACACACACACACACACACACCTATCACCACAGGTCACCTTGAAACCGAATTATCTTTGTATTTAGTTTTTATGCAGTAACGAAAGAGCTGCGACTCGGATGCATAGTAACACCTCCGGAAGTCAGGTCTTGGTGGAGCAGAAGGCTTCGTAGCAGCGCTTCCTGATTGATTTATTATGCATATTACATCTTAGTGTTTACTGTTTGTTACGTTTATCGTTTTAATGTCGACATAATTTTGCATCAGTAACATACATAAAGGGATACTGAAATGATCTGTGCAAAATGAATCGCAAAGGAAGAGATATTTCAATATCTAAGAACCACTAAAGACCCTGTTTACCCACCCCTCACGGTCAGAACAACCCCTGCATTCTATTCTAACACCAGATGATTATATTAAGCAGAGAGTAAGTCATGGGAGGGTGAGAAATAACAGAATTTACAGTGGTTTATAAGGCAACAAAAATTCCCAAAGAGTGGTAACAGACTTATGATACACCCTGTAGGATTCCCTTGAGTATATATTGAGGATCTGACAACCATTACCCCTTTAGCTTCCAAAGGACCAAATGATTTTTTTCTGTTTTTCATTCTTTCATTTTCTTTTCTTCTCCATCTTTATTTTCGTCTCGTTTGTTTTCTTTTTTACTTTCTCATTTTCTTGTTCAACTAGCACGTTTAATACTAACTAGCAACTCGGAGTCAATTTTATCCATTCAGTCACGGAACTTTTGTTTTTCCCTTAATGCTGCTACATAATTTTATTGAGCTTAAGAGGCATCCATACGTACTGCAAGGGTTGAATGACTACAACTTCTAATCCATTCAGTTCGAAAAATCTCGCTTAAGACGCGTAAAATTACTTGTAACGAGAATGAGATGACGTGGAGTGAAGAGGTATACGAGTATGAGAGAGGAGGGTGTGAGCTGGGGGGAGGGGAGTGAAATGGCGGGGGACAGGGCGACATGATGGCTATTTGTCTGTGGCCACCCCATACAGGATTAAGGAGTCTGCCAATAGATATAGATAGATGTAAACAGACGCCACAGTGTCAACTGTTTAAAATCATACACATCCCCCTTAGTTACGTGATCCTAAATTTGTGCCAAGTCTTTGAATCACCAATAAGCTGTACCCTCCTTGGCCAACAGGTTTTTTGGGGGAAAAAAATAGGAAAAAAGGAAAAATAAAAAAATTCTCTCTTCAACTGCATTTTCCTTTGCCCTTTTCCTGGACTTCACAAAAGTAGGTAATGTAATGTTTACTCATAACTGTTAGTTTATTACATCTGAGAGAGAGAGAGAGAGAGAGAGAGAGAGAGAGAG
>JAGKTI010012360.1:0-18380 GCA_018397915.1 Birgus latro
AGGAAATGAATTTGTAGAATATTATTTTTTCCTTTCTGCATCACCGGAGCCACCTTCAGACTTTTAGAATGAAAGGTATGATAATATACTATATCATGGGGTCGTATGCTTAGCCCTTCAGTCGTAAGATGGAATCCAAACCCTTAATTTTTGGTGGTCATTTAGTGAACGCCTGTGTTTATTACGAATGGTTAGCCTGCTTCCGTCAATATAGAGTGCCTTCAGAGAAAATACTGGAAGGCCAGATGTGTCATCTTTGTCCTGTGTATCAGAAATTATCGTCAGAAACTGGGCTTTTGCATTCCACTATACGATCCGAAGTTTAAGCATACGGTCCTTAGTCTTATTATTCTCATGACAACTTTTTGACTCCTTGATTTAAGTGGCTGTGGGACCCGAAGTCCAGCTGATCTGTAGGGCAGTTGGACATAATAATTTTTGCCGGCCGAGAAACAACTCTTCCTCTCCCTTCCTGCTTTTTTCTCCTTGTCTTTAACTGGTAGAAAAGATTTGTTAGTTACAACCTTCCCTATACCAAACAGCCACGAAAGGACCAACAGGTCTGTTGTTGTTTGCTTTTCTTCGTACTCCTTTTTACTCCCTTGCCTCGAGCATGGTTAAGTATGGGGGATGCTTTAAGATGATAAGGTTAGAAGCTCGCATGGAAGTGTGTACTATTGTATATTTTGGTTTGTTTTTACATGACGAAAGTTGATCACTCAGCTTGAATACGGAGTCGTCTACAACTAACGCCAGAAGCCTTAATCCCCGAAAGGGTGACCACAAACAGATTAATCTGATGCCACCATGTCCTCCGCATTAAGTTCCTACTCTGTCTTCACCTCACAACACTCACATTCATATACCCCGCCAACCTATGAAATTCGATGGGCCTTGGCTATAATATAATAATGAGTCTCCTTGGTTAAAATAGACACTCCATTCTGACTACCTCTAACAATCAAATGATATGAAAGGGATTAGTGATCTTCGTCAGGTTAGAGCAAAAGCGCTAAAGTGGTAAAGTTTGCCAATGAGGGTCTGCATACACATTAGGAGGCCATGTCACTGTGCTTGTGAACCTATGAGAATATATTTAATCGCTTCAGACAAAGGACCTATAGTAGTTATAGCACAACTCTTGCTACCTTCAGTGTATATCATCCGGCTTAGGAGAAATTTTTCGAGCCGCAAGGGTTAGATAAAGCTTGTGTCAGCTATTGCGCCAGCGGAAATCTAATCTGGTGGTAGTCAGAGTAAAACGAATTCTATGTTCTTCACTGTGATGACGCCCCCCCCCTTTTTTTTTTTTTTTAATCAGGCCACCCTCAGACGATTTTATTCAGTTGAAGGGAGATGTCATGCCTCCCCTGAGCTGAATAAACATCCCTGAAAGTAGCAAGAATAAAATATGAAATACGCAATCCGAATGAAGGGGTTAAGTGACCATTCGTTGCACTGACTGAATCTAAGTCAAGACGGGTACCAGATTCACTACTTGAATACTTTGTACTCTTTGTACTTTGAATACTTTAGACTCCAAACCAAATATGGAGGTGAACAAGCACAAATGATGAGGCTATAAAACTCACTCGTGTTACTAGGTTAACCTCTTCACTATAGTGATGTTTTTCTGTTATATTTTTGTTGTCCTCAGTTTTGTTCAGCATAGAAAGGTCTCTTGCACTGACCAGATTAATGGAGGCTGTAAGTACTTAACCCCACCAGTTGGGAAAGTTTCGCCTAGAGTGAACGAATAATCAGTAGGCGGCATGCAGTAACTGGAAAAATACGTCATGGGAGAGAAGTGACCGAAGATGGGTGACACGAAAAATAAGAGGAAAGGAAGGGAAAATGGACCGGTACCAAAGGAGTGCCTGATAAAGTCGATGGAAATAGAAGGAGAGAAAAAGTGTTAAGGAAAGTGGAGGAAAGGTTTAAAGGGAGAGGCTTCCAGGAGGGACTCGGGGATCACCAGGGAAAAGAATGACGGTGTGGCTGATATAATAATCCTGCTGTTCTCTAATAACTTCATTCAGCTTAGGAAAGGAATCTTGTATGCGAGGGGTTAATCAAGGCTTTACCTGAGTTATTCAGTTCGAAGAATCTCTCCCAAGCTGAATAAAATAGCTTGAAAATACTAGCATTAAATTAAATATGTCATCAGAGTGAACGATTAAGGCATGCCGTTCTACGTACACAAATCCTACGTACAGGCAGGCAGACAGGATGGTACGTAGGATGGCAGAGAGGTTCCTTGGTGTGCAGAAAGGCAGGGAGGCAGACGAAGGAAATGGTAAGGCAGAAGAATGGTACTGTGCATATTAGCAGTGGCCTAATCTTCAGGACCTTGGAGCCGCAAACAGCAGTTTTAATATATCAGTGAGCCATAGAATATGGAGAACCTTTATCGTTCAATTATATAGTATTATTAGTGCACATACTTGTTTCCTGATCAGGCATAAAAGCAGTGTTACACAGTTTATTATAAACACGATTATTGCTTTACAATCTATGTAGTATAAGCTCAAACCCTGAGAGCTAATATATCCTATTTACTAAAGTAACAATTTAATTACAATTTCCCCAGGAAAAGAAGAGCTGGTAAGCAATCCGTCTTGAACATGTATATGCACCACGTAGACAAGAACTTATACAGTGTTATATCTCGAGAGTCAAAGAACTGCATACAGCTCGCAAGACTGGCTTTGGTCACCCCTGATATACTGAGTGGTAGGCATGGTGATGAAGCAGACAGGTTAGGGAACGGACACTTTGAAAAAGAATGAAAGTTAAACAGGCAAGCCAGCAGACAGATGAGCAAGGCAGCGTAACTGATAGAAATACAGGCGTGATGGTTTAGGGACGCGGGTAGGATTGCAACTAAACGGAATTAAACGACCATGCCAGTAAGCAAGCCAGCTTGTAGACAGGCAGGTTATAGGGAAGGTAGACAGGGAACATAAGATTTATTGCTTGTGTTACTGACCCTGATGAATCGATAGGGGTTAACCTAATCCTTCTTCTTCTATGGACATACTTATACACATAATCATGGGCAGTTAAGCAGACAATGTAGTACAGGAAGGCATGAAAGATAGTACGCCTACTGGCTTCTAAAGACTTCTGCAGTATTCGAACCTCTCCCCTTACCTCCTCTATGTTGATCACCACCTCTCCTCCATAAAGCCTCACTTTATTTCTCAGTGAGTCTAAGATGACTATGTCCACTGACAGCAGTCCCACTTCTGTGTCTTCTTACTTTCTCTATACTCACTTTAAGACCAAATGTGAGTGTTGTTCCGATGTTCCAAACTCGAATCTTCTGATTTCTTTAAACTCTTACCTCAGCTGTTCTGCAGATCTCAGACTAAAGACTGTCTGCTATTTACTTATCCTCAAACATACTGACTATCCAGAATTCTGTGACTGTCTTACTTCGAGAGTCGAGCACATTCATTTTGTGAAGTCTCCAATTTAGAACATTTCAGTGTTAACAGTGGCTCTCTTCCCCATTTACTGATCCATCTACTGAACAAGGCTACGTCTTTTCCATCCTTAATAATATAATACAGCATCACTTGATGTAGTGCTGCCTACTTCTTCCTTAGCCTTTATCATTCTTTTTCTGTGCCTGCCCTCCTTTCTTCCAATTTCTCCTATGTTTCCTGTCACTTCTTGCTGCTTTTCTTTCCTTTACAGGTGACATTACATTGAGTGACAAGCCAAATGGTTTCCTGTAAGCCAAGAAACCATTTACAACGCTGGGTGGTAACCATATAGCCAAACCATACGTGCTCCCTACGTGTCAACAAGTGAGTTGGTGGAGGGTTAGTGCCCCTTCCCGTAAAATAAATAACTCAGAGTCAAATGGCCACCCCTTACGGGATTATGGTGTCTGGCAATAGATAGATAGATAGATCTACAGTGCTCTACATGTTCGTACTGACGGCCCTGGAGAGAAATCCAACATATATGATTTTGAAAAGATTTACCATACTAGTTATTCTGTGAGCTCTGCGTCCTCATTTGCGATCCTTCATTATAAAACTTCATCTCAGTAACTTGTCCAGTCGGTCCGGTAAAGGCCACAAACCCCCCTGAAAAGCAACTTATGTGGCATTATAGTGCTACAGATTCAGAGTCTCGTGGGCAGTGCTTCTTTGACTGACCTTGGAATGGTTATTGTTTCCATGACCAAGGGCCATCCGAGTTTTCTTTTTATATTATGGCGATTATCCTCTTGGACATGAAAGTATACTTCCCTTCTTTTACCCTTTGTCTAATCCCAGAAAGCCCTGATTTAATTTGCTTCTTATCGTGCTGTCCGTAACAAGACTCTTAATTTAAAAGGTACACCTGTGCTTCTTTAACTTTTAGTTCGGTGCACTTTATGTTTCTAGCTGAACTTGTGCTAAATCTGTGCTTGGGCTCTTCGAATAACACTAACCGGTAACTCCGTAAGAAATCCGCATGTAATAGCTATTGGTAATGCTGTTTTTAATCTTTGTTTAATGTTCCATCCATTCATCTTAAGCCCTTAAATCAGAGTAGATAATCTTTATATTGTTACTGTTGTAAACAGACGATATTATTCAGCCTCGGAGAGCGCCATAATAGCAACTTAATGAAGGCTATATTTACCCACTCCAGGTCGAAAAGTTTCCCCTAAGTTAAATAGCATTGTACGAAGCTACTACAAACAGATTTTTGAAAGACGTCATCGTGTTGAATAGAATGCACATGAAGAACAAACAGACGGACAGGCTGGGTCAATTTGGTCTCCGTGTATTAGGTGGTGACTGATTATTATTTTTTTTTATTATTATTATTTTTATCCCCACCATTATTCCATAAGGTGGGGATTTAGGAATCTCACGTCCGTCCGTCTGTCTGTCTGTCCGTCTGTCCGTCTCTCTGTCCGGGCCTGTATGTCGGAAACTACCTTGTGGATTAGCTTCATATCTCACAGAAAGATAGAGTATGTGTCGCAGTTGATGCCTGTATTGGTATAATTGACATACTGTCTGTACCTTACGAGCCTTGACCACATAAGGAAAAATCTGTCTTGTGTTATATTTTGGTAACTTCTAGCTGGATTCTCTTCATATCTTAAGGAAAGATGGAGTATGAGTCCTAGTTTATGTCCTTATATATGAAATTACCACATTTTAAGTATTGTACGAGCTACTTCCATGTAAAGAAACTAATCTGTAAATAGATGACTCTTGGGAACTACTTGTCGGATCATCTTCACTTTTTAAAGAAAGTGTGCGAGTTCTAGTTTATGCTTCTATGTATGAAATTGCCATACTTATTAGTGTATAGCTATATATTCTTTATCACATGATGGGGATACGTCTTTGCTTGTTGTGAATGCAGATAAGCTAATTCGTTTGTGTGTGTGTGTGTGTGTGAGAGAGAGAGAGAGAGAGAGAGGGAGGAAGGAAATAAGGAAGAGGCATATGCAAATTACGTATAAGTGGAAATAACAATGATAAGTTCTATTCAGGGGAAAATATGAGGGCAGGGCAGGAAGGAAGGAGACAGGGGGAGGAGGAGAAGGAAGGAGGGAAGGAGAGAACGTGGGAAGGAATGAAGGGAGGCAAGAAGGAAGGACGAAAGAAACTAAGTATACAAACATGTTAGTAAGGAAGGAAAGAAGGAGGAAAAAATAAATGAATAAATGAAGGAAGGAAGGAAAGTTGGAAGGAAAGAAAGAAGGAAGATGAGTATGAGTAAGAAATCAACTGGGGAAAGAAGAAAGAAAGAATGAAAGAAAGGAAGGCAGGAATGAAGGAAGAAGTCAAGGAGAAGAAGATGAAGGAAAGAAAGAGTAAGCCACCAGAGAGAGAGAGAGAGAGAGAGAGAGAGAGAGAATGCCAATGGAAACCTCGTTCAAATTTATTCCCCTTCCATCCTCATTCCCTCCCTTGCTTTCTCCCTCTGCCTGCTTCCCTTCATATCCCTCCCTTCCGTCTCTTCCATCCGTGCTCCCTTCCGCCTTCCCTCTATCAATCTTCTTCCCTTCCTCCCTCCCCACTCCAATCTTTGCTTCCTCCCTCCCTTTCTCCCCCCTCCTTTCTATCTATGCTCCCTCCATCCCTTCCTTCCCCCTCCTCTCCATTTTTTTTTCAAATCTCACTCCCTTCCTCCCCCTCCAATCTCTCCCTCATTCATTCATGCTCCTGCCCTCCCTCCTTCCTTTTCCATCCATCCTCAGTATTCTCGCTCCCTCTCTCCCTTTTCCATCCTCACTCCCTTCCTCCCTCCCTTTCTTTTCCACCCTCCCCTTCCATCCTGTCTCCCTCTCTCTTCCAGCTTTGCTCCCTTCTTCCCTCCCTCCCTCTTCCATCCTTGTTCCCTTCTTCTCCCTCTCGGTCACCCTCTTTCATCATCCTTTCATCCTTCCTCCATTCTCTCTCTCTCTCTCTCTCTCTCTCTCTCTCTCTCTCTCTCTCTCTCTCTCTCTCTCTCTCTCTCTCTCTCTCTCTTCATCTTCCATCCATCTTCCTTCTTAGACAACGATTCTTCTCTTTTCCTCCCTCCTCTTCCTTCTCCCAGCATACTCTTCCTGCATTTCCGTTACTTCCTCCTTCTATAGTCTTCCCACATCTCCTGTTTCTCCCCTTCCTTCTTTCTTACCCTTCCTTCTCCTCCACCTCGTCCTCTTCGTCCTCTTCCTCCTCCTCCTCCTCCTGCTCCTCCTCCTTCTTATCCTCTTTCCAGCCCCTCCTCGCCCTCCTCCCCCCTTCATCTTCAAACTGGAATCTCTATCTGTTTGGAATGTTTACGCTTCCTCTTACATTCCCATTCCCATTCCCATAAAGTAGAGGTGAGTGTGTTAGGCAAATTCCAGTCTCCCTTATCCCGTCCTTTCCTTCTCTCCTTTCATTCCTTTACTTCTCTCCACTTTTTCCTTTTCTCCTCTTCTCTCCTCTCCTCTCCAGTCTTCCATGTTTTTTCTTATTTTCTCCTCTCTGCTGCTTTACTGCTTTTTACTTTTCATTCCTACTCCTTTCTTTCCTTTCCTCAACTCTTCTCTCTTATCCGCTGGTCTCTTCTCCTCTCCTTTCTTCTCTTCTCTTCTTCTCCTCCCTTGTCATCCTCCCTTCTCCTTACCTTCTGTCTTTCCTTTTCTCTTGCTTCTTCATTCCACTCCGTCTCTCCTCTCCTCTTTCTCCTACCTTATCTCCTATATCTTTCTGCTTCTCTCTTCCCCTCCCTTTCTCTTCGCACTCTTCCTTATCTCTTGCCTCCTTCCCCTTTCTTTCCTTTAATCTTTTCTCTACCCCAATCTCTTTTCCATATATCATTTCTATTATTCTTGACCTTTTTCTTGACTTCCTCCCCACCTTTTGCTCCCCTTCTCATTTCCTCTTCCTTCCTTTCATCCCATCTTCTCCCCTCCCATCGTGTTCTCCTATCCTGCCCTCCCTCTACTTCCCCCCCTCTTCTCTCTCTTTTTCCCCACCCAATCCTTTTCTTTTCTCTTCTGTCTTCCTTTTACCTCCTTTACTCCCCTCCCATCCTGTTTTCTCCTATTCCTCTACCTTCCTTCTTTTCTTCCCTCCTCTTTCCTTCATTTTACTTCTCCTCTTTCCCCCCTCTCCTTATCTCCTTTACTTTTCACTTCCCTCCTTCTTTTGTCCCTCCTCTCCTCTTTTCTCTTTTTCTCTTCCCTTCTCTTTGCTGTCTTTCTCCCCTCTTCTCCTCCTCTTCAACCTTTCCCCTTCTCCTCTCTCCCTCTCTCCACTCCTCTCCTTCCCCCCTCCTCTCTCTTCACATCTCCTTTCTTCCATTCTCCTCTCATCTTCTCCTCTCCTTTACTATCTCCCTTTTTAATTCCAGCCATTAATTCTTCCCTTACTTATGATCGGGTCGCTTTGCCGGCGAAAGGAAGGAGAGAAGAGGAGGGAGAGGAAGAAGGAAGAGTTAGGGGAGGGAGAGAGAGAGAGAGAGAGAGAGAGAGAGAGAGAGAGAGAGAGAGAGAAGAGGAGGAGGAGGAGGAGGAGGCACACGACGACGATGAAGCGATAGAGAGAGAAGAGGAGAAGGAGGAGGAGGAGGAGGTAGACGACGACGACGAAGCGATACAGAAAGAGGAGGAGGTAGACGACGACGACAACGACGCTATAGAAAAAGAAGGTGAGGTTAATGAGATAGAGAAGGAAGGATGAAGATGAGGATGATGAGGAGGAGGAATGCAAAGGAATACAAAGGAAAGCAAGCGGAAACATACCTTATGGTCCTTTCGAGGCTGTTTGTTACAGATTAGACTATGACAACGAGATCATACTCTACATGCTTAAGGATAAGGATAGTAAAGCAAAAAGGCTTCCCCCACCTCCAAACCCTCCAGTTAAAACTGACAGGAAAAAGTGAGAAGGACCACCATGCAGCATGAAAAAACTGACTTGGAAATTTCATTGAAAAGACTGAAAAGGAAAAAGTATATTCCATGTTACTTTAACTATAATTTACCAGTTTGAATAACCTGAAAGAGTAAGTAATAAAGTAAATGAAAAATCAAATAAATAAATAACTAAGGCATGACTTTATGTACGGGTGCGTTGAGTTAACAGGGCGTCTACAGACACAGTGTGGAAAATGCGCAGTGTGGTTGTTCAGGGGTGGTGCGGCAGCCTTGCCTGAAACATTTAAGGTAGGCAGCAGTCAATCAGGCCCCAGCTCTGTTCACTCCATTGAGACAAGGAACTTTCTCATGCGGGGCAAGTACATTGAAAAAATTCTGCTGATGGTCACTTAACTAACAGGGACCCTCAGTGATCCTCAGCCCGTCACAGGTCAGAAGTAAGAGTAGTGGCTATTGACTCAGGGCTATCTGTGCAGATCCCAGGCTGTGCTTCTACTAATTGATTTGCATTTAATAAATTGATAACTGTATAATGACATGATGCAATGCTATGTATGGGTGCATTAAGTTTACATGGTGTCTTGTAGACCGGACCGGAGGTGAATGAACTTGTGCAAAGCTAGTAGAAGTAAATTAATCTGACAGAAACAGAGTCAGCTGAGACTTCTCGTGCAAGTACTTGTCTGTTTTGTTTTTAAATGTGTTAATTGAGATTACTGTCCACGGTATCTGAGCGTAGTCTGCTCCGGATGTTTACTGCTCTGTTGAAGTATCTTGCATCATGGGACTGGAAATGCTTTCCCATAATTTTGCAGCCATCCCTCCTGGTTTGACTTGACCGGTCTATTTCAAAATATTTATTCATGTCTAAGTTGTCATAGCCCCTCATGATTTTGAAAACCTCAGTAAGGTCACCTTGTAACCCGCGTTTTGTTAGGCTAAATAATTTATGTTCTTCAAGACGGTCCTCATATGGTTTGTTTCTCAGTTGTGTTATTTTTTCTGTGATTCTTCACTTTATTTTCTCTTATTTTTCTATGTCTTTTCTGTAGTATGGAGACCAAAACTGCACACAGTACTTGAGATGGGGGCGTACTAGCGAGTTGTACCAGGCAAGTATTACTTTTTTCTGATTTAAACTCGAAAGTTCTTCCAATAAAACCCACCAACTGGTTTGCAGTTTCAACCGTCTCGGCGCTTTGCTTGCTCTGTTTTGAGTCATTTGATATCATCACACCAAGATCCTTTTCATTGTCAGTACTTGATAACCGGATGTTGTTCATTTTGTAATTCGCATGGATGTTCTTTCCAGTATGAAGTACTTTGCATTTTTGTATGTTAAATTTCATTTGCCATTTTTCTGCCCAGCTTGCCAAAGTATTAAGGTCATTTTGTAACTTCTGCCACCGTAACATTGAAGTTACTTTACTGGTTATTTTAGTATCGTCTGCAGATTTGGATATTTTACAATTTAAACTCTCATCTATGTTGTTTAATTAGATAATAAAAGTATCGGTTCAAGCACTGAGCCCTGAGGAACGCCACTAATCACATTATGCCATTTGGATTCCTTTGCGTTTATCACAACTCGCTGTTTTCGTTCTGAAAGCCAGTCTTGTAACCATTTCAGCATATTTCCTTTTATTCCATGGGCTTCTATTTTGCTTACGAGACGCTTGTGAGGGACAGTGTCAAATGTTTTCTAAAAGTCGAGGCAAATTATATCTACTGCTCTTGAGTCGTCATATAATTTGTAAACGTCATGGAAGAAGGCCAGTAAGTTAGTTAAATATGAATTTCGATGTCTGAATCCATGCTGCGAGTCTTTGTTTATATTATTTTCCTCTAGATAAATAACTATTTTATCTTTTATGGTTGTTTCCATTAACTTGCACACTACTGATGTTAAACTGATTGGTCTGTAATTTCCTGGATGTGACTTATTTCTTTTTTTGAAAATTGGTGCTACATTTGCTAGTTTCCATTCACATGGAACTTTCCCAGTATTTAACGATTTATCGAATAAGAGAGTGGCAGCAATAATTCATTTTTTACTTCTTTGAGAATTCTCGGTGATATTTTATCAGGACCAGGGGTTTTGTTTATGTCTGTATTATTTATGACTATAAGGATATCACTGCTGTGGATAGTATAGTTACTAAGGACGGTGCAATTTGCTTGGTTGATGGGTGACAATAGGCTTCTGGTGGTGTTTTCTATTGTAAAAACAGACGCAAAGTGATCGTTAAGAATGTTCGCCATGTCAGCCTTTTCTTCTTTGTGTTTGCCATTGTTCGTTTCTAGAGGGCCTATTGATGTAGTCATAACCTTTTTTTCTCTAATGAAACTAAAATTCTTTAGGGTTTGGTTTGCACGTATTAGCAATGTGGATCTCCAGTACTCTCTTGCTTCGTTTGATAAGTCTTTTTGATATGCGGTGTAGAACATCGTACTCTAATTTATCATCATTATTTTGTGTAGTTTTATAATTGTGGTAAGCATGTTTTTTTGGGGGAATTAAGCTACTTTTAATTTAACTGGACCACCACTTTGGCTTACTATTACCAGTTGGACGCCTGTTATGTAGTGGTACACATGACTTTACCACTTCAAGGAAGAGGAGAAGGAGGAGGAGGAGAGTGAAGAGAATGAAAAAATACTTAAAGATGGACTTTAAAAAAATAATGATCAGAAATAATTGCGACAATGCAAAGAAAGGGTAAGAGAAACAAGAGAGATATATTTTTTTAAGCAACTGCAGCCCAACAAAGGCAACCAAACTCAACACCAGCACCTCAAGCACCATCAATAACAGCCAAGCCAGCTATTGTCCAGCGCCTGTGTAAATCACGCAGTTGGTATTTACACCCGCGAATGTGAAACAGAAACTGAATGTCAACAAACCCACGTGATAAATGCCCGGATGTAAACAATGGCACACGGTCTATGCGGGTGTAAATAGCGGTGAAATACGGGGACATCCACGGGGTTTAAATATTCGCCTGTGAATCGCTGTTGAAGTGTGAGGCAGGCAGAGATAGAGTGAGAGGGGGAGAGGGGGGAGGAGAGCTGTGTGTGTGGAAGAAAGATGAAGGGGAGAGAAGAGGGGAATGTGAAAGGGAGAGATGTAGTGGTAGGAAGGGAGGAGTATTATGAAAGAGAGAAAAGGGAGAGGAGGGAGGAATGTAGAAGGAAGAGGAAAGGTAGAGGTGGGAGGAGTACAAAGGAGCACAAAGGATTACAAAGGAAAAAGCAAACAACAACAGACCTAAAGATCCTTTAGAGGCTGCGTGTTAGAGAAGACTGTCACTACCATATGATATCTAATTCTACAAGATGATGGGAAGGATAGTAAAGCAAGAAGGCTCCCCCCCCACCCACTAAACCCTCCAGTCGAAGCTGGCGGGAAAAAAGCGAGAAAGACCACCATGCAGCATGGAAATGCTGACATGGAATTTTCATAGGAAAGACTGGAAAGTGGTAAACTATATTCTTTCCTGTTATATCCCTACACGACCATTGCCAATAAGCTACAAAAGGGAAGGAAGAGAGAATGGGAAGGGAGAGTTGTATGGGGGAGAAAAGGGAGAGGTAGAGGTAGGAGCAGAAGATGTGTGGAAGAAAGAGGATACATCCTTGAGGTGGGAGGGATTGGAGTAGGCATAAGAGAAAGAGTGGTAGAGGTGGGAATGGAGAAGAAAAAAAGACTGGGAAAGATAGAAGGGTGAGGTACGTGTGGCAGGAAAGAGGAGAGGTAAGGGTGGGAGTTTATTTTTTCGTAAGATGGTGACCCGAGGTAGAAAGGATGAGGAAAAGGAAGGAAGGTTTAAAGGAAACTTGGAAAGAGGGAAGGATAAGATGGGCGGTAGGAAGCTCCTTGAATCTGAGCAGGAAGCATTGGTCAGGAAAGAAGGGAAAAGAGAGAGAGTTGTTAACAGAAAGCCAGGAAGGAGACGAAGAGTGAGAACGGAGTGAAATAAAACAAAGAGGTACAGTAGTTGGGCTTTACAGTAAGTCGCACGGGCTCACATTATAGCAATGCACTCGATTTAATTTCTCTGAGAGTAAGGAATTGATGTTATGAAATGAAGGTTCTCTACACACGCAGTACTCCCTCGGACTGATATCGTGGCAGAAGTCGAGGTGAAATGTGTTAATCTTTGAAACTTTTGAAATAATGCTGACGGACAATCCAGGAATATTGATATGTCTACTGTCATTCAGTTCATTACTTGCATGCTTGAAGGGAGGATGCCATTATGTGTTGGTTTAATAATATTTTCTCTTTCAAGATTCTTTGCCCTGTCAAAGTAGACTTAGTACCCAGTTCTTTCTTGGTAACCATCTGTGGTCACTGATGTAACTCTGAAACGTGGAACCCTTGTGCTCTCATGCTCTCCACAGCTTTGTCCGTCAAGTGGTATTCAACTTGTTTATTCGTTTGAATAACCGAGTGTCAGTTATATCGGACATTGATAAACACAGCTTAATTAACTGAACGCTGTAATATTTCCCGCAAAGTAAGTGATCTTGTAGAATGCAGGCAGGTTATGGCTTTACTGAGCTGTAAGTTACCGGGAGGTGTTTGTGACATTGAGAGGGAGATGCTGAATGTTGGTAGAGAGGACAAAATGGGATGTTAATATGTTTCTACTTGTTGTTTAACGAACTGAAACTATTTCTCTTGACTGGAATGTGAACCTGGTCATCACTTAGCAGAGAGGGAGAGGGAACCTAATGAAAATGTCTCGCACCACAATGTTAAACTGTTCAGTGTGCTAGGCAACATTCTCGGTAATATTTTATTTTGTTCTCTTTAAAGATAAATCTATCTCTGCGTCTCATTTGCAATTAGGGTAACTTTAATAAATGTTTAATAACATTGTATTAAATATTTGTTCATAAATATTTATATTGATCACTGGATACGAGGATCACTTGGTAGGATGCTCGAGAAATCTGTGTTTCATAATTGTCCAACAGAAGGAATTTTCTGATGAACGCTGTTTTTTTTTTTATTCACCATCCTCCACTCAGGCACGTTATAAGCATATTTTCCACCGCAGTAATATCTCCCTTTGACACATTGGGATTTAGACCTGCACAAATATATATTACCAGGTCTGCACTACCAGCACTCAGCCATGTGGTGTAGTAGGCTATCGTTGTGAGCTGAAACAAGAGATGTCTGACGTTAATTAAATGGAACTGGTAAGTTTAGAGATTTCTCGAGATCTCATCAAAAATTATCAGTCTGATACCTTTTAAATTCTCTTGTGCCTAGAACGCTCTTGATTGTGGTATGGTAACCGTATGGGTTTTTACCATTTTTTTGTTCTCCTCCATTAAATATATCTGAATTATTTCTTTACTAAGCCAGTTTGCCAGTGTCTTACCTGAACATCCGTTAGAAAAGTGATGGTTATTAATCTCGATACTAGCTATGATTCTCGCAAGGTATTAAAAATATTCGTGGTGGCACGTAAACCGCTGCTGGCAAGGTACTGGGGAAAGGCTTATCTGAGGCCAAGATCAAAATCCGAGTACGTGATACGTATTCGATGAAACAATGGTATCTGCTCCTGCTCAGGGAGAACGTGCTGAATGCCTGGTTATATTCACATGTCGCGGCAGTGTAGTCTGTAAGTGGTTCTTTTAGGAATGTAGATTACTTTGACAGCCATATACGGCTGCTGTTGGCTTCTGCACAAAAGGTTTAAGATTACATTCTAAAAATATTGTACTCCTCGTCTGGATTTTTAGCTATGAAGTGAGACCGAATGCTACAGGCCGCAGACAAATTATTAATGCCGTCGATGTTATTGTACACCATAACACTGCACCAAGACGTCACATTTGCGTGCCGGTCAACTCCAGCTCAAGCTTTAAGGCAAGTAACCGATCTCGCCGTACCTGACACTGGTCACAGAGTGGTCTGTGACTGCGTAGCTCAGGGAAAGATCTAGCCCATCGATCCTGTTGAGTTATTTGGCACAGGAGGATTATCTCTCTGTCCTTGACCTTCAGGAAGGGTTACATGAGATGGATGACATCATTCCTCAGCTAGGCTACAGACTGATTAATGCTGCTAAAGAAGTAACTCATTCACTATGCAAGCTTTACCTTTTTTTAAGCAAATTAAATATATGCTTTTCTCTGGCATCTTACATAACTTTTCATTGGTAGGGGCATCCCTAAACTGAAGAAATGGTCCTGTATCACCCAGGCTCAAACACTGAAAGACTTCATAAGCACAGGCTTAGTCACGGCAGTAGACACGAAGGGGGAGGAGGGGGAGAGGCAGAAAGTGGGGCGGGAGGAGGTAGAGAGAGATGGATTATATGAAGGTAAACATGTAGGAGGGGAGGCAAGCGGGAGAGAGAAAGGGGCAGAGGGGAAGGGTGGGACTGAGAGAGAGAGAGAGTGAGAGAGAGGATATTATCTCTAACTTCCCTCACTCTTCCCCTGGTGGCTCTCCTCTTCCCTCCCCTCACTTTTAATCTAAGTAATCCACATTTTCTTCTCTTATGCTTTAATCCTTCCTGCCTCATAAACCCTCTTACCCACCTCCCTCTCTCTCTCCCTTCCTCCCACCCTCTCTCCTTCCCTCACTCCCATCCTAGTTCTCTCACTCCCCCTCTCCCTCAGTCTCACCCTTCCTCCAGCCTTCCCTCCCTCCTTTCCTCTTGTTCTTCTTTTCATCCTTATCATTATACTTTTCTTTCTTTTCTTTTTCTACTGACCTGTGTTTTTTTCCTTTATCTTTCCACATGTCTATTCACTTGGCCACTTGAATCAAATGGCGTTATCCTTCACTTTATTTTCTATTCTTATCACTTTAAGATGTTTTTATTCAACTTAGAAAGACCTCTCATATTAAAGGGATCAATGAAGGCTACATCAAATTCGTTCAGGAAAAGCCTCTCCATAACTGAATGAAATCGTTTGGAGTTAGCAGGAATAATATACATTCGGCAGCGAAAGGGTTAATTGTCTATATCAGGTTCATTATAATGCTGTTTGAATTACTGCATACCTTCGTCATCTACCCACTCTACCACTTCTCTAGGTGGTAGGTGGTGGCAGCCATTATTCACTCACTTGATGTAGTGCTTCCTACTTCTCTCTCTTTTATCATTCTTTTTCTGTGTGCCATCCCCTCTTCCCCTTTCCCTTATCCTTTTTTCCAGTTTAAGTGGCTTTACACCAAGTGATAAGCCTCATGGTTTCCGGTCACTCATTGGACCATTTACAGTGTTGGATGGTAATCATATAGCCAGTTAAAGAAGCGATGTGGAGCCTATGGTGCCTCTATTGACTGGGTGGAAAGACGCAAATGCGGCGTCCATCCAGGAAGCATTCTTCCTTGCTCCTTGCTGTAGTGAGGTGCTGTTTACCTCAGAGGAGCATCGGTTTATTGCACGGGATGGTCCTGCAAGGGCGGTTTCTTGCCTGCTGTTGATGGGTCTGCACGACCTGACAGATCGGTGTTACCATTAACAACAACCACTTTTTCACTTGCCTACCAGCTTACCTATCACTTTTTCTTGCATCCGTAAATTTTTTTTTTCCATATTGCTGGGAGTGGAGAAGGTACAACCCTTACTATATGCTGAGTCTTATGTCGTTTATGCCACCATTAAATTTTATCCTAAGCTATCGTTACAATGACATGAATAACATTTTTTTTATTAACCATCACACGATTTTTCTAATGAATGAATTAAGTGGAGATCACTTTAATGCTGATTACTCCGAGGGGTCCTCCATAGTCGAATAAAACTGACTGGTGTTTGCATGAACTGATTAGAAAAGTGGTAATACTGAAGGGGTTAATCTTTAGGTTTGTTTCTGTGTTTCTGTCGTCTCATTTTCTCCCTTCCTGCTTTTTCTCTTCCCTTCCTCCCACTCTTAATGCCTCCCATTTCTGCCCCCTTCCTTTTTTCTTTTGCTTTCTGTTTCGTGCTCTCGTACTCCCTTTGCCTCTCTCCATCCCTTTCCCTCTCTCCCTGTAATTCACCTACCGCAGTCCTTTATGCCCCCTTTTTTATCGTCATCTGTCTCCATCTCCCTTCTTCACTCCCGTTCACCTTCTACCATGCCTAATATTCTCTTCCTCTCTTTTCCTCCCTCCATTCGTTTCACCCCTTTCTTCTTCCTTTTCCCTTACTCATTCTTTTTACTCTCTTCGTCAATGTATTACCTTCCATTTTTTTCTCCTTTCGTTCCTCTTTTTCCTTTTTCCTTCTTTCTTCAAGCGCCCTGCCTCCCTCTTCTTCCCTCCATGTCTGTTTCACTTCATCCCTTGCGCACCTCCTTCCTCATATTTCCTTCTTCCCTCTAGCCGTGTCCAGTTCTGTTTCTTTTCCTTCCTCTTTCGATACCTAACTTCTGTCTTCATACTCCCTTCATCCAGCTTTGTGTCCTTTCTTCCCTCTCCTTCACCTTCTTTCCAGATTCTTCATTCTTTTTCCCTCTACCTCAATTCATCCATCTCCCTCTTCCCTCTATTTTCATCTTCTTCACTCTTTTATGCTCCTTTTCCACCTTTAACCAACGCCATCCCTGTTTTCCTTTCTCCCTCTCTTTCACTCTTTCCCCCATTCCTCATACATCCCTTTTCCCTTTGCCTCATTACATTATTACTTGTGTGAGGTCCAGTGATGCTTTCAACACAAATACTGCATCAGAAAAATTGCGGCAAACATACAAAGCCTTTTGAAAGACATAGAAAAAATCACGGTGCAGAGAGAGACATAGATAGAACCATAGATAGATAGATATAGATAGATAGACTGGTAGGTAGATAGACAGGCAGATAGATAGATAAAAACAGTATAGGTAATTTTGTTCTCAGCTTAACGTCTGTTTAACTTCTTAAATGCAGTGGGTCTTTATTTTTCTGTTTTCTCTGCTACCAGGTGATTTCATTCCGTAAGAGAACCCACATGGAGAAGAGATTATTGAAGGTGGCATCTAACCCCTTCAGCTCATAGTGTCTAACCTATGGGGAATAAAGACGTCTGGAATTAGTAAAGATAGAATTGAAAAGTACATCATGGCATCGAAGGGGTTGATGATAAGCCTGCAGATGCGGAAATACACAGAAATTGGAGCCATGGAGTGGTTTGATCAGTAAGAGGGTCACCAGATTATCACTCAGGCTCCTATGACTCACTCTCAGCTGAATAATATTGCTTGACTTTAGTTAGAATATTGAGTTGTTCCAACCACGAGAGGGTTAATAACACTCGCATTGCACTCCTAGACTAGTCTGTTTATTTTTAACTGAATAATATTGTCTAGTGATAGCTGGAAAAATATACCAGAAGTGACCATGAGAGGGTTAAAATATAGGACTTCTCCGAATGCCAGAGGAATGGACAAGTAGTCATACTTATACAACACAGTCATCGCACACCACTTGGAAAATTTCAAGAAAACAAAGCATGAAGAAACCAAACACCACACGAATGTGAAAAGTTAAATGAGTCGTATGAAGGGAGAACAAGCGTTGGAGTCCCAACGAGGAGGGTAATAAAGGAAGGTTTCGGATTTACAATGTTTATTTTTAAAAACTGGCAGTATCTAAGTCATAGAAATAACAATGGTTAGTCACTTAAAATACTGATCTAGCTAGGGAATACAAACTAAAACTGCTTCAAGCATACGAGGAAAGACCACAAATATTGTAGAGTGGGAGAAGTTGCGAAATGTTTTGGAAATCACTTCTTAATTTTTCACAGTTTCACAAAAGATGGCTCAAACAAGAACTTTTACATGTGGACATTGATGTGAACAGGATCGCATCTATTAATAATGTACTCGACACGCGGCTTCACTGACCGATGAAGAGCGAAATGTACAGTGCTTTAAAAGAAAATATTAGAAAGGCAAAATTCAACACTTTTAGCGATCCTTCTTTGTCTGTCTGTCTGTCTCTGTCTGTCTCTGTCTCTGTCTGTCTGTCTGTCTGTCTGTCTGTCTGTCTTTGTCTCTGTCT
>JAGKTI010012361.1:0-24755 GCA_018397915.1 Birgus latro
CTCTCTCTCTCTCTCTCTCTCTCTCTCTCTCTCTCTCTATCAAGTTAAGTTGCCTTAAGAAATGACCAGTTGGTTTGCAGAAATTTCCCTCGTGTTTTGGTGCATAGTTTTCATGAATACTGCTTGGAATTGGTTGAGAACTATACAAACAAGATCACAGTTACAGGAATGCCATCTGTAGTGATAAGTTTCGGAGAGTATTTTGTACATTCACGTTATCTTGTGTTTTTATTTCCCACCTTGACATTGAACCTACCTGAGTGTGGTTGTAGGGTGTAGTTACACTGATGTTGGTTTCTTCAGAGAACAGGAAGTTTTTGAATGCTGTAATGTATTTATGTAGTGTCATGCATGCATGTGCTGCTTGTTTAGCGGCAGTTGTGCTTTTGTATACTGTATTGACTGCGTTCATTTTTAAAGCTGGAGAGTGATGGATGGCCTCAGCATTTAGTAATAGCTTGCTGTTTCTCCTTCCTTATTATTTCACTGCCATGTATGGTTAAACGTTGAGGGGTATAGAAGCTTTATCTTTGTATTTTGAATGTGCCAATTTAGTTGTAATATTAATAGCTAGACTTCATAGTATGCACAATGAACAAATGAGTACCATAGTATATATTAGGTAAAATATGTTTTGTTGGTGGCTAAAACAAGCATATTTTAGCAGAATGTCTTCTGTGTATTGTAGATGCTTGTGTGTGAGATGACTATTTTTCTCTCAAGTTATAGATTAGAATTTTTTGCTGTTAACTTTGAGCTGGAAACTAAATATACTGGTTTAGTTTATGAACAGTCATGCAGCCTTAACTTTTTAGATCCAGAGAGTCGGGTGCAGCTGCTTTAAAGCTTTTACTTTAGCCAGAATACTTTCCAGTAGGAAAGTATGTAGCATTCATAAGAATTTTTAATCTTTGCTAAATACACTCAAAATAAATGCCCCATAGTAGCAGTGTTATTGCTGGGTTATAAGGTGTTACTGCCTTTAATAAAGCTATGAATATTGTTCTGCATTATAGGTCAAAATTTCTAAGGTAAACAGAGCATCTACCCTTGTAGGTGTATTATAATAACTTCAGGTTTAACCAATAAGAAATTAAACAAAGCATGGGTAGCAAAAATGCACTCAAAATAGACAACTTCAACTTTAATTCCTTGTGTGAATATAGAAAAGGAAACAGTGTTGGAATGTAGATTTTTCATCCCTAAGCCAAGCAGTGAGTATGCAATTCCAAAGTAATATATTCTCAGCCCTCCCTTAAAAACAGATAATGACCATAATGTAATCAGACTTGAAGTCATTACAGACTATAAAATTAGAGAAAAGAATAATTTTGCCCCTAACTATGAAAAAATCAGATTTCTATTAACCCTTCGTGAGCTGAGCCTTTCTAAATTACACAGGAGGCTGATAAGGTCCCACTGGACCCCAAAACTTTTTGGTGGTTTTCTGCCATATGCATAAAGCTACATCATTTAAAGTTTGTGCATATGTTACCCAGGACATAGCACATTGAGCCAACCCACCAGCTTTTTTTTTATCTATCTATCTATTGCCAGATGCCTCAATCCTGCACGGGGTGGCCACAAACAAATCGCCTCCATGTCACTCTGTCCCCTGCCATTTCACTACCCCGCTCCCAACTCACACCCCCCTCTCTCATGTACCTCTCCACTCCATCCCTCCATCTCATCCTCGGCCTCCCCCTCCCTCTCCCCCCCTCCACCTCACTCACATACACTCTCCTCATCAGTCTTTCACTCTCCATCCTCTCCACATGCCCAAACCACCTTAATGTGTTTCTCCTAACGCTTCCTATCACATCCACATCCACATCACAATGCTCCTTCCCCATTTGTTAGTCTGTCTCTCCATGTGACTCCACATGCTCCTATCAAATAACTCATTTCCACTGCTCTCACTATTGACTTCATTCCTTCCAACAGGGTCCAAGCTTCACTTCCATATGTTAGAGTTGGTATCACAATATTGTCATGTAACAACTTTTTCACTTCCATGCTCACTTCCCGAACCTATGCTTATTTGAAAGTTTGACTGTCAATACTCATGGGATAGGGTCTTTACATAATAACAAGTTCTGCTATAAAGTATGATACATAATCATAATATAAAACTATAATGTTCAAATTAGATACAAAAATTTTTGCTTTCAGTGTCACACAAATATAAAGAAAACTTACTTTTTATCATGGGAAAACAACTGAATGATAGTACCTTTCTTCCATCCATCCATCATCCAATTCTCTGTCGCCGCATGAGGAGAGTAGGAACCCAGGGCTAGGCAAGTTGGTCCTGACATTTAAGATGAGAGTGAAGTACCTTTCTCACAAATACAAAGAATAGTGACTTCTACAATGTTAATAATGCTAATACAGCAGAATGTTACTGTCAGATTGTTCTACCACTTCATATTCATCAGCATCAGATAATTCACTGCCTGAATCAATATCTTAAAAAAAAAATAAAAAAAATGGGTTGGTCATTGTCTGCCAATAAATTTCTGCCATAAAACTTTGATTTTTGCATTGACATTGTCATTACGTGTCAAAAAAATCTGAAAAATCAAAAAATAAAAATGAAAAAAGTCAACCAGAAGGTGAGGTGAGGTCCCAGCAGACCCCACAAACATTTTCATACACTGTCGCCTAAATGCTGCAAGCTTTTTTGCCCCAAAATTATGTGCATATACAATAACCATCTGCAATAAAGGTCAGGGACGGGCAGGTCGGAAAAATAGACAGTGGGTTTATGGCATCATTTTAAAGACATGCTGGGATCCACATGGACCCCACTAAGCTCACGAAGGGTTAAATTGGTGACACACTATTTCACACATAGCCAAAAATTCAATCATTCATTCATCATCTAATCCAATGCTGCCCCACGAAAAGCTTAGGAGCCCAGGGCTAGGTAAGTTGGTCCTGACATTTAAGATGAGAGTGACCAGCCCCATTCATCTTTGAGTGGCATTACATGAGCAATAAACCCCAACCATCCCTTGGATATAAACCTGCACCGGCTCAGTCTGATTGGAGCGCCTTAATTGCCCACTAAATCACCAGGCGCCATAATTTGGTTATATGATTACCACCCAGCATAGTAAATGGTTTCCTGGTGTACCTGTTCTAGTGGCCTGAGTCACCAGTTGTGCTCTGGTTTGAATATTCACATCTTTTTTCCTACCAAGGATACAGACCAGTCGCCTCCATTTAAATGTTAAGAACTACAGTAGCATACCTTCTGACTCCAGTTCCATAAATGGAACTTATATAAATAAAAGAATAGTGATGAGGAAGTGTGGGAAATGCATGTTAGCAATTCCCTGTCTTGTTAGAGAGAAAAAAAAGTGGTAAATACCAGGAAATAGTTGCAGTGAGATGGTGTACAATACAGATTCCAGGATGATGGAGGAGGTTATACTTTAAAAGCGTACATGGTTTAGAGGGTGAGAGTCCGTTCTGTTCACTGAGGGGTTGAGCATTCGATTCCACCCAAGGGTTGACATCAGAGAGGGCATCCGGTCATAGTGTGTTACACCCTTCAGCAGAAGCTCTTTCCATAGGATTAGTGCCTTAGTCCTTCAAAGACAGCAAATACGTGACATAAAAGTGTATGAGCTACCATGGATATCCACTCATATTGAAGAAATGATCACAAGAGAAAAACTTGCAAGAGTTGTATTCATTCATTTATTCATTCATTATCCCATCCTATGTCGCCCCACAGAGGAGCATAAGAGCCCGGGGCTAGGCAAGTTGGTCCTGACATTTAAGATGAGAGTGACCAGCCTCACTCATCCCTGAATGGCATTACGTGAGCAATAAACCCCAACCATCCCTTGGATGTAAACTTTAACCAGCTCAATCCGATTAGAGCGCCATAATTACCCACTAAACCACCAGGTGCCAAAATTTGGTTATATGGTTACCACCCAGTGTAGTAAATTGTTTTCGTGGTGTACAGGAAACCATTTGGCTTGTCACTCAGTGTCGAGTCACCCACAGGCAGAAGGACGAGGAAAGAATAATGAAGGCAAGAAAGACAGAAGAGGGAGTGTAAAGTCACCCGTAGGCAGAAGGACAAGTAAAGAATGAAGGAAAGAAAGACAGAATAATGAAAAATTGAATGGTGGTATATATGTCAGTTATCAGTATTGCTTGAAGTGATTATGTACAAAAATAACAAGAAACAATAAGGTTTTAGGTATTACTTTCTAGAGAAGCTAAGGTAAATCCTCGGGAGCACGGTGGCTCAGAGGTAGAGCATCAAGCTCGGGACCGGGGGGGTCGCGAGTTCGAGCCGCACCCGGGACTGCCGTGCCAGGAGGGGTAGCGCCCTCCTGTTACCTAGCGGGGCTATATGATCTCATTGTAAGGTCTAGCTTGGGGGATTCTTTAATCCCTTTTTAAGGTAAATCCTCGTGTTAGACAGTACATACAGTATAGTCCCCTGCAAAAGTTCCATTCCTCCTCCTGACCTTCCGTAACCCATAATATCATATGAATCATCTAGTACTAAAGGAGTGAAGACACCAATATTGCAAAATTGAGTTATGGTCAGTGTTGAATTGGGGAAGTCTTCCTGTAGTGGATGGAGTAAGGGAAATTTGATCATCCATTAAATTGAATTAATTAATGCAATGAAAGTAAGTTAATATAATTTATTTAAATAGTGTCTTCTGAAAATTATTATTATTATTATTATTAAGTATCTAGGGCTTACCCCCATTATTTACTTGTAGGTGAAACTGCATTCTGTTTGAAAAAGATGACCTGTTATTTTTTCTTTTAGTGTATGAACTTTCAGAGTAACATTTTTTACCTCATATATTGTAATTGAGCCATTAGTAACAAATTTATATCAAAGTAAAAATTGAGAAACTAGACCCTGCTTTCCCAAAACTTATTTTGGGGGTCTTTGCTCTTTCAGTACTAGGTGCCTTATATTAGTTTGGGTTAAGTTGCATGTAGCCACTATAATCTGTTTGAATAGTTAAGTAGGTACTGTTAACTGATAGCTACTTTTAATTACCAAAGCTTAGACAGTTGACCCTTACTATAATGGACCAGTGGAGGGGAAGCCTGATCCAATAAGCTGATAGTCTGTTACATCCGATGTTTCCTTGAGGTGGGATTTCAAGCAGATGCTTGAAAATAATTGAGTACAATAGCATATTCTAGTACTATAATGAAAACTATATCCATTTTTACACTAACTTGGAACATAATTTTGCCCTTTTGCAGTTGATATCACTAGCCGATTTTGTGTAGCTTAGGACAGCCCCTTGGTAATAAATAGGTTATTGAAACCTACAGTATATCAGACCATTCCAGTTCGAAAAGTCTTCTCAGAGTTAAATAAAACTGTCTGGTAGTTGCAAAAATATAATAATGTAAGGCTGCTAGATTGATGGTACTAACAGCTTGACAACTGTGGATAATGTTATACAGTACAGTATTACGAGATCCCACTATGTGTAAAGTGCTTTTTTATAGGCTTGTTCTTTTTGACTGTGTCACCAAGGACCATATTCAAGAAAATTCACCGGATGCCCAATCCCATCCTGATATGATGATTGGGCATGTAATTGGCAAAGCCATCGGGCAGTATGCAAGTAGACTGAGGAGCAGCTGGGAGTTGTATGTGTCCACTACATGTCTTTGTTGCTTACTTAGGTTCATTGCCTTGGTGCAGTAGGGAAAAAAGGATATTGAAATGACATAAAGTTGCAGATATTCATGGTGGTGTATCAGTAAGATATTCTGTATATCTAAGTCTGTGATGAAAGAAACACTGTAAGGTGTAAGCAATGGAGCAGGGCTATAATCAACTCATATAAAACTGTTTAGTATCAGTAAATTATTAAGATGGAAGCTAAATCACTCTGGGCCATTAACTGTGTTAAAAAGCTGGTGAAAACGAATGTTACAATGTGTGATCAGCTTGGCTGTGGAAAAATACCCAGTTTCTGTAAAATGTACGTGTTCATAACTGTTTAACAGACATTTGTGAGTTAATAGGCTGGCTTATTTATTCCTGATTTTAAGGACTTCATTTGGTGTTACTGCTTCCTCCCCAATAATTTTAAGTTCAGTACATGAGATGACAAGGAATACTCTTGATGTAATCCTGTGATGCTTTCCTTGTGGCATTTTATCACTCTGAATCTTAGCCCAGCATTAATATTTTCAATTCCAAATTGTAAAATAATTGCTTTGTATGCACTAAAAGCATGCATTTGATGATCGTTAAGATTTGTTGATGAGAAAGTTAGAAGATTAATATTTTCAATTCCAAATTGTAAAATAATTGCTTTGTATTCACCAAAAGCATGCATTTGATGATCGTTAAGATTTGTTGATGAGAAAGTTAGAAGACAACTTAACTTGGACAGTTGGGATACATGTTTAACAGAACAGAAAGAAAAGAGGATGCAGGAACAAATTCTTTGAAAAGAGAACCTAGAGACAGAATTCTTTTTTAAAGGACAGACATTCTTGATCTACTCTTGTTCCTTATATTGCAGCATCATTGAACACACACACACACACAACTCTTTCTCCATTTTTTTAACACAAGTCTATCTATCTATCTATAGCCCGACGCCCTAATCCCGCAAAGGGTGGCCACAGACAAAACGCCTCCAAGTCGCTCTGTCACCCACCATTTACCTACCCTCCCTCCAGCTCACTCCCCCCTCCCTCATATACCTCTCAACTCCATCCCTCCACCTCATTCTCGGCCTTCCCCTCCCTCTCCCTCCCTCCACCCCACCTGCATACACCCTCTTAGTCAGAGTTTCATTCTCCATTCTCTCCACATGTCCAAACCATTTCTCCTAATCTTCTCAACCACATCCACATCCACCCCACAGCGTTCCTTCACTTCTTCATTCGTCAACCTGTCTTTCCTTGTCACTTCACATGCTCCTCTCAAGTAACTCATTTCCACTGCTCTCACTCTTGACTTGTTACCCTCTAGCAAGGTCCATGCCTCGCTTCCATACGTTAGGGTAGGGATCACGATACTATCATGCAGTGACTTCTTGACTTCCATACTCACCTCCCTATTTCTCATCACCGCTTTCAATGAACCTACAACCTTCCTTCCCTGCTGTACCCTTTCAAGTATTTCATCCCCAAAACTTCCATCCTTACTCATGACACTACCCAAGTACTTGAATGCACTCACATTCTCCATATCCTAACCATCCAGCCTCACTGTGCATTCTGTGACTTCATTCCTCTCAAACACCATAACTTTACTCTTCACATTGACTTTCAGATTCCTCTTCTTACACACTGTCTCAAATTCATTCACCAAACCTTGCAACTCCCCTTCATCTTCACTCAACAATACTGTATCATCATTAAACAATAACACTGGAATCTTCCACATCTCACCCTCATTCATTAGAGCCACCCCCACATCCACTGCCCTACCTTGCACCTCCTTTACAACCCCATCCATGTATATATTAAACAGCCATGGAGACATCACACAACCCTGTTTCAGTCCCACTTTCAGATCAGAGAACTCACTTAGCTCACCATCCACTCACACAGTAGCCCTAGCTCCTTCATACATGCTCTTCACAGCACTCAACAGTTTCCCCTCCACTCCATATATTCTTCATACCTTCCACATACCTTGCCTATCTGTTCTGTCATTAGCTTTCTCCCAAGTCCATGAAGGCAGCATACACTTTCTTTCCCTTCTTGAGATACTTCTCCATTAAACATCTTAGAACAAATATCTGATCTACACACCTTTTTCCCTTCCTAAATCCCCCTTGTTCTTCTCCAACTAACTCCTCTGTTATATGCCTAACCCTATCAATAAGTATTCTACCATATATCTTTCCAGTCACACTAAGAAGGCAAATACCCCGATGGTTACCACATACTTCTCTCTCCCCTTTTCCTTTATATAAAGGAACAATTATACCTGATTTCCAGTCCTCTGGAACCCTTCCCTCTTCCCTAGCCGATCTACACAACTTCCATATCCATTCCACAACAATCTCACCCCCATACTTCAGCATTTCACCAAACACTTCATCAATTCCTGGGGCCTTTCCCATCTTGACCTTCTTCAGTTCTTCCACTACTTGCACCCTACTGATCTCTTCCTCCCTCCTCTCACCTCTTCTTCTCCCAGCCATTCCCCAACCACTTATACTTGCTCTGCTCTCACTCTCTACATTCAACAAATCCTCAAAGTGCCTCTTCCATTTCCTCAGTTTCTCTCTCTTCTCCACCAGCAATCTATTATTCCCATCTTTCACTCCCCTACTATTTCCCCTTTCACACTGTTTTACTTTCTTTACCTCCTTCCAAAACAATTTCTTACTCTCCCTCCATTTTACGCTCAGATTCCTCCCAAACTCCTCATCCACTTTCTTTTTACTCTCCTTCACCAATCTCTGCACCTCTCTTCTCCAGCTCACATACACCTCTCTCTTCTTTCTCTCATCTTCTCCCCTACCTCTGCTCGCTAGCCATTCACTATATGCCTTCTTCTTTTGTTCCACAGCTCGTTTCACCCTATCATTCCACCATGCTGTCCCTTGCACACCCCTTCATCTCCTCCTCACTCCACAAACCTACTCACATGCTGTGCCTATCTCTTCCATGAAAATCTTACATACATCTTCCACCCCTTCCATTTGCTCTAACTCATACCTTCCCAATCTTTCTTCCACTATTCTCTTATACTCTGCCATTTTCTCACTATCTTGTAGCTTCTCCACTCTTCTCACAGGAGCTACTTCCTCCTGTCTTCCCCTTGGTCTCTTCACCCACTTTTTTTGCAGCCTCACCTTGGCCATCACTACGTGATGGTCAGAGATTCCACTCCCCCACCCTCTCCACACTCTTGCATCCAACACTTGTCTTCTCATTTGCTCATCCACACACACGTAATCTATCATTGCCTTCCTTTCTACAAGTTCACCATCCATCCTCCTCAAGACTCTCCATGGATACCTGTGGATCATCTTGTGCCGAAAGCAGGTGTTGGTTATTGCCAACCCTTTACCAGCACAGATGTCCACCAAGGCACTACCATTCCCATCCATCTCAGCTGGCACACCCCACTGACCAACCACTCCATCCACTCGTAACTGTTTTTGAAAAAAAGTACGGAAAGGATAGACATATAATTATAGATTGTTTTCTGTTACAGTTTTGTATTGATATGTCAAAATCCTGGTTCTGGGTGGAATATAAAAAGGATTGCATGACGATTCATAGACGCCAGTTACCAGTACCGTGTACAGCAGTTTATTTGAATATATGATCAGAATTTGTACTGTGGTCACAAAAGTATTGGTGTACATTATGCTTGAAACATTTTGGACCACAGAATGAGGGTCACAAAAACATTAGTGTCCAACCTACCACACATTGGTAACCTTGATGTCAGGAGGTGTCGTATATTGCCAACTAACAATATCCTCTTGCAAACATATGGTATGTGTTATGTTTATATAAACAGGCATTGTTCACACAAAATGAGATATTGGTAAACATCAGCAGTTGTTCGAATGTTTTCGGTAGGCATCGGACCCCATGTGCACTGATACTTTTGTGACCCATTGTACATAGAGCTGATGATAAATAAATATTTAGCTTCATTTTAATAGATTGAGTACAGTATTGTTCGTTTTCCAGCTGGAATGTTGAAGTAAAAATTGTGTATATCATTAATGCATTACCATGATAAATTAGTGTGTGTGTGTGTGAGGTAACATGCTTGAATTTTCTGTGTTTTGTATTACAGATTTACAACATTTTGATGGCTTCTGTTGGCAAAGGGTCACAGCTTGTGCCCACGCGTGATCTGCACCAAAAATGCCAAGTGACATAGAGTATTTGCTGAATACTTGGTGCTAATCTTGTGCTAAATAAGTTTTAATAATTACTTAACCCTTCATCTGTCTTAAATTACAATGTGTACAGTTTAATATAATGATTAATTTGTCTGTGCTGTAGTAACCAACTTACCTGAATACACTTTAGATATTGCCTGTGGTTCTCAGACTTAACACACTAATAAAAATCCTGTACCATAATCCTTATAATTCCAGATACTTTAGTGTAGCCAGTAGTATCATAAGTACTTAAGCTTAGTAAAATTTAATTGCATTTGAAAAGTATATGAATGTTTACTAACTCTTCCCTCTTAATTGAAGAAACTTTGTATGATTGTGAAATTTAAATTCAGCTCAGTTTTCACTTTTGTCTAGCGTTGGGTATCAGTCCTGTGTATTAAAAGTTCAGTATCACTTGAGAATTTTTAGCCTCATGAATGCAAAAAGGTACAGTAGTTGAGTATATTAGCAGCAGTGTTGTGAAGTAAAGATTGAATATTAATCGTCATTAATTTGTGCCTTAGTCACCTTTGACTTGTGTAAAACTGGAAGTCATTGCTATAAAGTGAGACCTCTGCTTCAAAGTCTAGCAGTGTTCCTAATGCACTATTGATCAAAAATGGGTTAATGGAGTGGTATAAATATTTTAGTAATTAATTATGAAGCAGTTGTAATCTGGACATTAATGATGATTTTTCTGACTTTGTATTTACAAATCTCTGTAATTAAAAACATAATTTGTATTGAAGTTCAGTAGAGCTCCAGTTATCTGTATATAATAGCAACCTGTACTTGGTCATCAAAAGTTCTCATCAACATTAGTGCCCTCCCCCCTCCCCCTCTCTCTCTCTCTCTCTCTCAATGTGCTGTACTGTATATCACTTCACATATCAGACACCCCCTCCCCCTCATACACACACTGTTTATACATGGCATGGACCCTTGGGAAGGGCCCAAAGTAACAGTTTGGTGACTCATAATTAAACTTTTCTGAATGGCTACTGAAAATGATTTCCATGATAACTGGAGTTCTACTATTTTTAGTTATAGTTATACTGTATACAACAGTGCCTTTATAATGCCTTGTAGAGTTTAACTCTGCAGTTGATTAATTAGTTGAAGAATTGCAAGTTGCTCTGTATAACTAGTACTAGTCATGTAGGTATGTTTTTAGGGCAAAATACTGGTGATGTTGGTGTCATGAAATTTTTATCTGTATTTCTTCACAGAATTCCTGAGTTGAATGCGCACCCTTCAAAAGGGAATTGTTACATATTTCGTTGCTACATTAAGAAATGATAGATGAAGTGGGTGATACGATTCCTTGAGTATCGCCATTAAAGTTGATACACTTGCTTGCCGTTTCAGTAACAGCTTGAGATGCGAGTGGGAGTGGGAATGGGGGATGGGTTGACCTAAGTATGGTATATTAGACTTCTCAGTATGATATGAGTTTCACAAAGCTGTAAGTGTTACTTATGAGTTGAGTAGAAGCAAGGCACGTATAAACAAGCTATGAACAAATGATAATCCGCTACTGTTACAAACCAAGATAAGTGAAACAAACCTTAACACGTTAAGGATGCTGATGACATATATATATCAACAACAGAGAGTGCAAATGACAACTGCTGTAACATTAGCAATTAATAATAATATCCGTAGCAGCCGTGGCTCAGTGGGTTAGAGCGCTCCGCTCTGGCCGTAGGGTCGGAGGATCGAATCCACCCAAGGGTCATTGGTAGACATCAGGAAGGGCATCCGGTCATAAAATGCTACACGCTCCAATTCCAAAAAGGCCGACGCATGCAAGCATGTTGCAGCCTTCAAAAAACAAAACGAAACGAACGATCCGTCTATGTATCATCCAGCCTTTAGTCAGGTACTTTGGGACCTGGGACTAGGCTATTCATTCCTGACATTTATGACAAAGGTGACAAGCTGTGTATGCCCCTTAGTGGCATTATTTGAGCATTAACCTACTAACCACCCTTCAGATGGTAACTTACAGACCACATTGGTTGGATCACTGAAGCTTACTAGACCACCGGGCAGTCATTTGTGTACAATAATGTATGTGGTTACCACTGAAGTAAATGGTTTCCTGGATCACAGGAAGTCTTTTTATTGTCATTCATTATAGTCAACTGAAGGATGCACTATTTGAGTGAATGGATGATAACATATAAAACATATTTTATAGTCCAAGAGTTCTCAATACATTGTGCTATGAGTAAAGAACAGGCTGTTTTAAATTACAAAATATCCAGGCATTTAATTTCCATCCCTTTATTGTACTATATTCATTGTATGCCTCTTTGCCTTGAGATGTCTCTATGATGATACTTTTCTCTGGTTGATGTAAATCTCATATGTGATTGGTTTGGCACTGCCTTCCAATGGCATCACCTCACCTGAGTCATCTAATGTGTAATTTGAAGCCATATTTTATTCATTTTCTTTGAGACTGAATAATCTCATTCAGGCAACCGGCCAGGGATGTAGAAATACCAGCCATACAGAGACAGGTCTAGTAACACTGCTTACATTTTTTTTTTTTTTAATGAATATGGGGAAATTAATTCCCTGTCCTACACCTGGATAGATCACATGGCCCTGCTAAGTGACAGGAGAGCACTACGTTTCCCAGCAGGGCAGTTACCCGGGCGGGTAGCGAACTTGTGACCCTAGTCAGGCGCTCTACCACTGAGCCACCCTGCCCACAGAGCTTCATATCATATCGACCCCATGTGTAATGATACTTTTTTTGAGGGGTGTACAGTATTTTAAATATATCAATTTTAAAATATCGTAATAGCAATGGAATGAGTGAAGTTAAAGGGTTTTGCTTTGAATTATTGTAATTGTTCTTACTGTAATATGTTGTAGTTACATATCCAGCTATAAGTATGGGTAAACCATAGATGTAGACATGCAAGATTTCTTTCTTATTGGCTCTCCACTGCATCCAGAGCAGACCCATCTCATCTTGTTAACTAACCATTTTTTATATATATACAGTAATTAAGTTCTGTACATAACAGTAAGACATAATCATCATGTGCTGATAACAAGTTACTCTTCTACCAGTGTATGGTTATGGGTTTATAAGGTTAATTGTTAAGCCAGAGTATGGTTACGTGAATCATATACACGCTGTATTATTGAAATGTTCAGATGCGTTTATCTTCTATATGTGAACTGAATGACATCCAGTATTTTGTCCACGTGACTATGCTTCTGAATTGTCATATTTTGTAGTTAAAACAAAGTTTGTCAGTTTAAAATAAACAGTAACATTATTCGGAAGTATTAATTTAATTGAAATTCAGTACATTTGAAGGGTAGCCTTTGAGGTAAGTTTTGTGAGTGTGTTTGTGTTGATTGCAGGAATGAAAGAGCAGTGGAAAGATTTAGGAAATGGAGAGATGGAATAGGGCACAAGAGTTTGAAAGTAAATGGAGATAAAAACAAAAGTGATGATGTATAGGGCAGATGGTGGTACTGTCAAAGCAGTGTGTGTTGCCATGTGCAGTTTGCCACAAGAGTGGGAAGTAACTCCATCCTTGTGCATCCCGTTTCCTTGGTCATTGTCGGTGGGGTGCTTTGGAGATGTCGGTTGGGACTTCATGTGTGGGGGAACCATAGCAGCGTAACTTAACCCTTCGGCTGCAACTGAGCATTGTCATTCCCCAGAATGCGGCGTAAGTCCCTAAAAAATGAAATTGCCAATTATAACTTTGCTGCTACTTTTCTAATAGGAAATGACCATGAAGTTTCCATTTTTGACTGTGCAGTGTGTTCCTGCGTGCAAGGCCTGGGGGGGCTGGGTTTACGATGGAAGAGTTGAGAGGTAGGATGGGACTGGATTGTATTGGTGTTGTGATGAGGAGGGGTAGGCTGAGGTGGTTTGGACATGTGGAGAGGATGGGGGATGATAATTGGGTGCAGAGGGTGAGAATAGTGTTAATACTGGGGGAGGGGTAGACCGAGAAAGACATGGGACGAGGTCATTAAGTGTGACCTCAGGGTTAAGGGATTGAACAGGGAGGCTGCCAAAGATCGAGCAGCATGGAGAGCCGCCATTAGGTGACCAAGGCCGACGCATGCAAGCATGTTGGAGCCTTCAAAAACGGAACAAAACAAAACGATATTGGTCAAAGTGCACCTTTCTACGAGAAAATTGCCGTTTTATGGGAGAAAATGCGAAAATAATTTTTGCTTTGGTCTTGGTGGCAGGTGGGGGCACTCACTTGATGTAGTGCTGCTTTGGATGTCTGCCTTTCCTTCTCTTTCTTCCTCCTCTGACTTTCCTTCCTTCATTCTTTCCTCTTCCTTCTGCCTACGGGTGACTTTACACTCCCTCTTCTGTTTTTCTTTCCTTCATTCTTTCCTCTTCCTTTTGCCTGTGGGTGACTCTACACTAAGTGACAATCCAATGGTTTTCTGTGTAATACTCGAATTTTAACGCTTAACTGATGATGGGAGATTAGCAATCCCACCGCTAAAACCACCAGTGTAATACTCGAAATTTTGGCCCTTATGAAATGATGGGAAATTTGCTGAAGCCGGTCTAATAGATCAGAGACTTAAACAGTATGCTGCCACCACCCAGCATAATGCTGGGAATTTATCTCACCAGGAAAATTGGTGAGGAATTTTTGAATGCTTTTGAGAATCAGAGAAATAGGGTAGCGAGGTCTTATCAAAGAGTGCATGAGTTATAAGATACAGTATTAGCACACCTTGTGGGCCATACTCCTTAAGGGATGGTACAACTCAAACTCAGAGACTTAACCTAATATTTACTAATAATAAACACACATAGGAAACAACAAATATGAGAACAAAAGAAAACTGATTATTCTGCAAACCATGAATTACTAGGAACTGAAAGATAAATTCCTCTTCGCACTGAGAATATCACTAGGCAAGCTAAGCACAATTAGAATTAATACTTTCAAGAGTATAGTTCTTCACCAGTATATCAGAATTCAAAAGAACTAGATAAGTGTTATGTGACGTATTTGTGGGTCGGTTTCTCGCCCTCAAATATGCAGGTTACAGCGGGTCCCTATTCTAGACCGGGAGGTAACTCTAAAGAGTAAGACTGGACACAAAAACAAGGCAGTATTACACACACGTATTCCAGATATTTTCCCAAGGACAATAGTACATCAACAAATATATTACAAACTGGGTTGGTCGGGGATGGGTTAACACTTAACACAAATGGAATCTGTCACTATACCGAATGGTAGAAGTATGGTACTATTTACCCAACACTTATGGCACATACAATTCACTTATAATTTAAGACACAGGAATGAATCTACTATAATTTCCCAAACCCGTATAGCACTGGACGGCACTGTATATGAGTTACGTTAACACCTGTGTCACAGACACCTATTGGCCGGAAGTCTATCTCATGTAGAGTTGCCCATAGTGATCACTGGCAGGGGGGACTGCGATATTCTGGCATACCCTGACTAACGTGCCTGGACATGGGGGTGAGTGGAGATTTAATGCACAAAGGGGAGGCACGATGGAAATAACATGTACTCCTTCTGTTGGTTACTAAGGTGTTTCACTCGTGTGCCTGTGGGTTGGGAAGGGAGAGTGTCAACAACAAGGGAATGGCACAACCGACACAATATTAACGTTCCATTGGTCACAAAGGTATTTCGTTCACTTGGGGGGGGGACACGGGACTCTACTTGGGATATAGGTCAGGCCACATTTAGCTATCAGGCTCATCCAATCTTACACTCTGGGTTCCTGGTCACTTAACTAGAGAATACACTGTAGGGGATCACTCGTAAGGTTAATGCACACAAATATCTGGGTCGAACGAGCACACACATATGTAAAGTCCACTCACTTTATTACCACTGGTGGGCCCTAGGCTGATTCCTCTGTCCGGAGGAAGGGCAGAGTGGCGCGCCCCTGGACAGGGCCCCACGCGTAGTCGTGGGACTAGGGGCTCGGCCTGAAGAGAGCCAGAAGACGGGCCTGTCGTCGAGTCTGGGAGGGACTCAGGGAGGCCTCGCCCACAGGTAAGGCGCGCCCTGGTATTCGGGGCAACTCCCGGGGCAACTGAGGACCCAAGGCACTGGAACTCGGGGTGGCTGGACTGCGGCAACGGCTAGAGGGCGTCGTCGCCGAAACGGTCGTCTCACGGGAACCTCGGGCTGGGGCAGTAGTAGACAGGGCCCGTCGTTGGCTGCGGGGTCTGCAGGGACTCTGCTTCGGCCACTGTTCACCCTGGTGGAGTTGCAGGGAACCAAGACCTCGTGTGTGGCCTTGCCATGGCTCGGGGGAGGGGTCCTCTCTGGCTGCAGGTCCTCCTATAGGAGAGAAGCGGACTGTGTCCTGCTTTACACCGGGCCCGACGTGACTTATGGCCAACGTCGTGGTAGCACAGGGGACATCAGCTTCAAGGCGGCTAGTGGCCTGCTCTGCCTCTGGCCTGACATGACTAATGGCCGACGTCTGGGTGGCCCAGGGGACAACAGCTTCAGTGCAGCTAATGGCCTGCCCTACCTCTGGCCCGACGTGACTTATGGCCAACGTCGGAGGGGCACAGGAGGTTGTAGCTCTGGAACGGCTAATGGCCTGTACGAGGGAGCTGAGAGCACTAGTAGCAGAGGGATGGACTGTGGCCGATCCTGCCTCGTACCCAGTACGGCTTATGGCCAATACTGCGGCGCCACTCTGGGGGGAACGCCTACAGGAGTCGGACGACTTATGGCCTGTCCTGCCTGGCCGACACGCGTCTGTACCGCGGCCCTGTAGCGGGGATGCAACTTGCAACTGGGGAACGGACTGTGGCCGGTTCTGCCCGGTACCCGGTATGACTGTGGCCGATACCGTGGCGTTGCGTGGAGTTGTAAACTCCACCCCTTACCTGGCGAGTGGAATTTCGGCCGGAGACTAGGCGCCGGCGACTGCTACCTTTCCGGGGCATCACCTGGGAGTAAGAGGGGCGCCGGGAAGGGATACAGGTGCGCCGTTCCTGTTCCCAGCCGCTCAGTGTCAGACGCGGATCCCCGGTGGTACTGAGGGAGTTGGAGGTGTTGGTGTCGTCTGCATTGGCCGTCGTGTCGTCTGCGGCCTCAACCACTAACTCCTGTATTTCAGTAAGCATGAGTATGAAATTTTCCAACTGAATAGATGCTTAGAATGAGACTATCGTACACTAATATACAGCTTGAACAGAATACTCAGAACGATTTTTATCACACTGATAAAGTGTCCTTCACAATTGTATAGATACTCAGATTGACATTATCACACACTCATATTGTGTCCTTCACATCTGGATAAATACTCAGGATGATATTATCACATACAGTACTAATATAGTGTCTTTCACAATTGTATGAATATTCCGATCGATATTATCATCCATGCATACAATAACCTCCTCTACTGAATCAACACTCAAAGTGGCACTGACACTTGATTTCTCACCTCCGGGAACATGAATCTTCACAAATTAAACTAACATTCAATAATAATACTGTCACACGTGAACCCAGCAATCCCTCCGGGAACATGAATCTTCACAAATTAAACTAACATTCAATAATAATACTGTATTGTTACACGTGAACCCAGCAGTCCCGCGGTCTCAAACGGACTCTTCGGGAAGTGGCATTGATATATTACCACTACAGAGTATTCTTTCGGACCTGAATTTGCAATTTTACTCGATTATCATACATAAGCTAATACAATATTCACAGAGGAACTATTTAAAAGGAACAATACTCAAAAGGGGATTAATATTCAATAGTCGTCTAGGGCTAAATATACGCAGACTCAAAATCCTATCTAAGTAAGCACAATATACAAGAGGATAGAATATTCTAATGGACCAGCCAGCGACCGCTCGGGTTACGTGAATCAGAAAAGGGGGGAGGGGAATTTCAGTGTAAGCGGGCATTCGGCCAGCAGAGTGAGCCGGGCGGCTTCACCAGTAGTTTGGCAGGCGATATGAAGTGGTAGCGACAATCTGTAATAGCTATCAGAAGAGCGACAATGATAGGAAAGGAATTAGGGGGGGGGATATTAACAAGTCAACTTATTGATGAATGAGAGGATTTACATTATAGGAAAAAAGGGGTGGGGGGGGGGATTTCCAGCACGCGGACACTAAAGGCACGTTTTGGCGAGCGAGAGAAAGTTTAGTCCCGGATCGAACCCGGATCGAGATAAAGTCGATCCCGACAGCTAATCCTGTTTTGGCGAGGCACAGTTCTAGTCCTGGAGTGAAAGATGATCCCGGATCGATCTGAGGCAATCCATCTCCCGGAGGTGGACTGAGCTGGTCAATCCTGGATTGTGACGTCACACCAAAACAAATATAGCGTCAGCTCCTACATTGTAAGTGCCGTATTTACTTGTTTTTTAAAATAATATACTGATAGAATGATGCAGCCAGTTACTAGGGTGGGTATAAGGGGCTCAGTTGTGTCTGGTTTAATCAGTAATGGAACCGTATTGCTGAAAATTAGAGCAGTTACTGCTGACCAAGCCATCAGTTTGAACTTTAAAATGCCATCGCTTTGTTTACAGTCAGGTGGGGCAGTAGGGTGTCGCCATGACAAGAGGACAAGCCGATCCGAGACTGCTGGACTGTCTTGGTGTGACCTTTCTGGATCAGCAATCCGCCTCGATCCTAATCCGATCCCATTGACCTCGCCAAAATAAGCCTTAACCTGTAATGAGTGACGCGTGACGCCTATATGACTCGCAATCTTATATAGCCTCGGTTGTTCTAATATCGGGAACAGGCCACGACTTCGACTGATCACTCTGCAACACTAGTGTCTTTACAATAACTACCAAGGGAAACGAAAAATATGTTTACACTCGACCCACACGGATGGATTGACTGACGATGCTTAAAATTTTGTGACAAGCGTACGGGATCTATAATTACACCGAAGCCGAAATGAATGAGAATTTGAACAACTAATCGCCATGCTGGTTTTATGACGCAAGGCCAATAATGCAAGTTTCGCGATTACAAATTACTATTATCAACAATTAGGACCCAGACAACTCATGAGTTATTTGAGAGGAACATGTGGAGTCACATGGAGAGACAGACTTATAAATGAGGAAGTGAAGGAGCGTTGTGGTGTGGTTGTGGACGTGATAGGAAGCGTTAGGAGAAACACGTTAAGGTGGTTTGGGCATGTGGAGAGGATGGAGAGTGAAAGACTGACAAGCAGAGTGTATGTGAGTGAGGTGGAGGGGGCGAGAGGGAGAAGGAGGCCGAAGATGAGATGGAGTGATGGAGTGGAGAGGTATGTACATGAGAGAGGGGGGTGTGAGTTGGGAGCGGGGTGGTGAAATGGCGGGGGACAGAGCGACATGGAGGCGATTTGTTTGTGGCCACCCCGTGCGGGATTGAGGCGTCTGGCAATAGATAGACAGGACCCAGACAAGCGTCAGTTCGCCACTACATAGTACAAAAGGGGAATATCATTTACACTGACATACAAATTCCTGGATTAGGGTACGTAGACAGACACTCGCGATAATTAAACTCTGACCAAGGTTATAATGTTATGCTTAACTGGTAAGAACTGGCTAGCCAACATGTACAATGCCAACCACATTTATATAGTTGCTCGATCCAGTTCTACTATTAATAGAGTCTCACTCACACTATGAATATTAACAGAGATTAAACCTGAATATGGAATTTAACGGTCAACCATTGCACTGCGTAGACAAAAAATATTTGGGGTTTAAGGTTACACTTACACTACACTTACTCTACTTATACCAACTTATACTATCTTATACTACACCTATAGTACACTTAAATTACCCTTAAAATTGCGGCATTTCACATGGCTCCGTGTGATTTTTGGCTGTTTCCCAAGCTGAAAATGCTGCTGAAAGGGACCCGATTTGAGTCACGAGAAGACATAGTTTGGAATGCGACGACCCAGCTGTATTCCATTCCCAAAAATGCGTTCCAGAAATGCTTCCAACAATGGCAGGACTGCTGGGAGACTACTTTGAAGGGGATTAGGGTTTCAAACCGCCAGGTGAATAATTATATTTTTCCCGGCCAAAGGTCGGATACTTTTTGAACAGCCTCCGTACATCACGGAAGCATGATCATGCCTGAGAATCAACTTACCTTTTACAAGAGTTCATATTTCATTGTACAGTAAGACCCATTATATGGGGTATATATCAGTCATAACACTCGCCATTATTTGGATTCATATTGGGTAAAACAAAGAAAACATGATAATCAGTCTGTTTTTATTTTATTATTCAGGCTGATATTGTTATTTAGGCCTAATTACTCTTTTCTTTAACACACATTAGAATGTCCTAGGTTGCCGCGAAGCTCAAATTCGTGGGACTGCTGCCGTCTTACGGAGTACGGTATGAGGAAAAGTTTTTTTGTCGGCTGTGAACTGTAGTCGCCTGACACATCATAAAAAATAATTAGTAGGGTGACCACAGTCGCCTCACGCGGCCAGGAGGTTAATAAACATGATGTGTGGAAGCATGGTTGCTAGGTGGATGCCGCACTTATGGCTCCACTCTGCTCTGCCTTCTTCCCTCTCCTTAGGTCCCTGTCGCTGCCTCAACTAATTTTGCAGGACTCTTTTCTTCTACTCTTGTTTCTTCATTCCTTTTCTCCTATCCTCTCTATTCTTTCTTGGCTATAAATAGAGTGGAATTTTCCACATTCATCAAATTTCTCATTAACCTTTAGTAAGTTACAACAGGAAGGATTAGGGTGTGCCCGTGGGCTGTTGGCCTGGTCAGTTGTAGGGATTTTGGTGGTTCGACACCACCCCAGTGTGTGGACCTCTGCAGAGGTGGAACTGCTGCTTAGCCCAAGTACAATATAACACTGATGGCTAACGATGGTTTTAAATACGGAGGGAAGACAAAGCGGAGTTTCGATCACCAGTATACACCGTACAGACACCAGCATGGCAGCACTGAGGCCCCACATTCCCATCCCCAAGGATGACCCTGAACTGTACGATATCACTGCTTATATGGAAATGGTCAAACCGTTGTTGGACTTGGTTTATGAGGATGCGCAAAAATTGCAGTATTACTACCCCACTCAGGGAAGTCAATTCCTCTGGTAGCCAAGGAAGTTAACGTGGCCCTAACATGGGTAGAATTCAAACAAATAGTTATCGACACCATCCAACCATCCCTCGGGGCGGTTGTCGCACTGTCACAACTTAACGACGTAAATTTTGAGGCAGACCTGGACGCTACCCTAGCAGATTTGCAGAAGCTCATAATGTCTGCATATGCCCAGCTTACATAGGAACAGCGTAACCAGCACATTTTCGCCCACCTCATACGTGTCCTACCCAGTGCTGTCCAGGAACATATCACCATCCACGACACCCATGGGTTCAATAGAAACCTAGTAACAATCCGAACGCTGTTAGCAGCATACGTGGGGAGGCAGAATCCAACTGGGGCCGTGTGCCGCGTCCCGACCCAGCCAAAACGTAAGACCAAAGAGTGGCAAGGTGCAAACTGCCCCTTCTATTCTCATATCTCTCCATCTCCACAGGACAAACCACCGTGGCAAGACAACGTAATCTTGATCAGCCCTTGGTAGTTCAGGGCGTGCAATGCGTCTTGTTCCCTACATGACATGTGGGAAGAAATTATGGCCCAACGGAACCAGCCGAATAGATAGGGCCCACCCCCACCACCCTGCGCCATCCCACGGCGTGTAGCCAACAATGGCACCCATACAGGAAACACACAGGTAGAAATTGAGGGCAAAGGGAGCCAACTGCTCTTCTCGACAGGGAGGAGGCGCCCCTGGATGAGACGAATATCCGAAGCTGGGCTGGATTTTAGACCCTCTCCTGTAAGTTCTGACCCTGGCGGGGGCAACCAGCAACCAGTTCAAAATGCCATTCAATACAAAGATCAAGCTTCAAGCAGTCCTTGTCCAGCTCCTGGTGAACACAGGCGCCATGCATTCCTGCCTGTACACGTGGTATTACCATAAAAATCAGGCAGCCTTTGAGCCCCTCCAACCCTCGTCCACTGACCTCATCGAGGCGAGGGGCAAATCGTTGGCTCTGAGGGGCAAAACCCACCCTCCCGTAGTAACAACCCCGGTACCATCTGCCCACGCTAACCACCTGTTCATAGTGTTCAACTCCATATGTACAGCTACTTGGAGCTGGACCTACTACAAAAACTGGGAGCCACTATAGACTGCCAGCACAGGCGGCTCTGATTCGGGGGCCGCCTGCATGCAGCCAGCTCACACACAGTGTTACGGGCTGTCATAAAAAAAAAACACCACCGTGCCTCCTGACCACCAGGCCTGAGTACTGCTGAATGCCTTGGCCCAGCAACCACTGCTCTTCTCCCCGCAGATGGATCAGCCATTTGCCACAAACTGTTTGATTTCCCCAGCCATTGCACCCCCTCACCTCAGCGTTGTCAGAGTCGCAAATGTCTCCGACAAACCCTTCACTCTCCCCAAAGGACTAGTCGTAGGAGAACTGGAGACGTTCGACTCCCTTCCAGAATCGCAGGGTGCGACAGGCATGCCTGACCCCAGCACCCCTTCCTTGCCCCACATTCCGTCTCACCTTTCCCCACTGTATCAACAGGACCTGGAGCAACCACTCCTCCGGTATCAGGAGGTATTTGCCTCACATCCGGGAGATCTGGGCCGGACCGTGGTCTTATACCACCCCATTCATACTTTGGGACCCCCTATACGCCAGCCACCATGCTGAAAAAAACAAGCGCAACGCCAAGAGGAAGACCGCCAGGTCCAAGAAATGCTCGAAGCGGGGATAATGGCACCCTCCAACAGCCCCTGGTCCCTCCCCGTTGTCCTAGTAAAGAAGAAAGGCGGATTTGTGAAGTTTTGTGTCGACTACCGCCAGCTTAATGACGTGACCATAAAAGATGCCACCCGACTTCCTCATATCGATGACTCCATAAACTTTCTATATGGTGCACGGTGGTTCTTCACGTTAGACCTGCAGTCAGGCTACTGGCAGGTACTCATCCAGTGTGAACACTGTAGCAAAACTACCTTCTCCGCAAGCAGCAACCGACTGTAAAAATTTAACACCCTCCCCTTTGGCCTGTGTAATGTGCTGGCCACCTTCTCCCACCTCATGGAGTCAGTCCTGTAATGGCTCACCTGGGAGACGTGCCTCATTTACCTGGATGATGTGATTGTATTCAGTCACACCTGGAAGGAACACCTTGACCACTTAGGCCAGGTGCTGCACCGCACACAGACAGTGGGGCTTAAAATCAAATAATCTAAATGTTACTTGACCCGAGAGTCCGTCACTTTCCTCGGCTATGTCATCTCACATGAAGAGCTTGCCCTAGATCTGGAAAAGCTGCGAGCCATCACAGAAATCACCCCATCGACAGACGTCAGAGGAGTCCATGCCTTCTTTGGCCTAGCCTCCTACTACAGGAGATTCGTCCGAAATTTCGTCTCCATCGCAAAACCCCTACACAACATGACGAAGAATGGAGAGGCCTTCCAGTGGGCTATCCAGAGGCTGGAAGCTTTCGAGGCACTCAAACACTACCTCACCACAGCGCCAATAGTTGCCTACCTGGATTATACCCAGCCTTTCTGGCTATACACCGATGTCTCCCTAGTCAGAATTGGTACCGTCCTCACGCAAGTTGAGGAGGGCAAGGAACACATCAAAACAATGCTCCAGTAAGACACTGACACCATCAAAAGTCAACTACGCCGCCATGAAACGTGAGTGCCTCTGCGTGGTCTGAGCACTGAAGCACTTCCGATCCTACCTTCTGGACACCTCACTCACCATCATCACTGATCACCAATCCTACAGTGGCTGCGATGATCCCAGACTACCTATGCCCACTTAGTACGGTGGAGGGAAACCTTGGAGGAGTTCAGTTTCGACATCTCAACTAGCCCCGGCAAACTCCACAGTAACGCTGATGCCTAGTTGAGGCTTCCCCTTAATTTGCTCCTCGTTACGCAGAAAATGGGACACAGCGCACCACAGAACACCCTAATACGACAGTGGGAGACTAGCTAAAATCCGGCGTGGATGCCCCACCATGTCTACTAAAGCTGGTGAGGGTAGGAGACCACCTCTATACCCCTTCTGGTCATGTCGTAGTGGACCCAGAAGAAGTGGGTGACCTCCTGACCCACCTTCACCATGGGAACGGGATCCACCTTGGCCAGCAAAAGTTGTTACAAACTTTTAGAGGCATCTGTTGGACGCCACATCCTTCAGCCACTGCCAAACGAGTCATAAAAACTTGTAGGGCCTGTGCCCTAGGGAAGGGCATCTCTCAAACTGCACGACACATTGGACACTTAACTGCCACCCAACCCTGGCAGCTGCTGGCCGTGGACGCCATGGGCCCTCTTCCATCAAAAACCAAGATCCAATCTGTAATTATCTTTGTTGGCACCTATTCCAAATTTCTAGTCGCCTGCTCCACCAAGTCCCACTCCACTGCAGCAGTCACAGAGGCTCTCATCACTGATGTATTTACCTACCTCGGCCTTCTGCAGGCCCTCCATTCGGATAACGCCCTGGTCTGTAATATATATTACAAACCAAATTCTTCGGCCCTTTTGAAATCACACACATGCCAAACTGCTACAAGGTCATCGTTGACTTTCATGGTGAAGCCAGGGTCTTTTTTTTTTTTTAATGCAAGGAAGAAGGAACCAAAGGCCACAGGCCTGCATGCTGTTCCTTCCAAGAAAAAGCAAAAACAATACAAAAGAGAGCCAAATTCAAGATCCGATCATTTCGAGATGCCTGGACACACTGCGTTTGAAAGACT
>JAGKTI010012362.1:10370-24753 GCA_018397915.1 Birgus latro
TACAGAGGGTGAGAAGTGTTAATACTGGGGGAGGGGTTGGGAGGGGTAGACCGAGAAAGACATGGGACGAGGTCATTAAATGTGACTTAAGGGTTAAGGGACTGAACAGGGAGGCTGCCAGAGATCAAGCAGCGTGGAGAGCCGCCATTAGGTGACCAAGGCCGACACATGCAAGCATGTTGGAGCATTCAAAAACGAAAACGATTATGATCTGAAATATAAAAAATCTCATTTTCTTCAACTATCTTACATATAAATCATACATATATGCTGTTTAAATTTATTGTACATATAGTTTGTTACTAATGCAAAATCATTTACACTTCTTTGTCTGTCTCTTCTCCAAGTATTTATCTCTTCACAATTTTTATCATCATTTAACATTATTAACCCATATTTCTCCATCCAATTAATCATCATTCTCTATTATTATCTAATCTATGTTCTCCCTTGAATCCTACTTGTCCACTAAAATCACCAACTATTTGTAAAGGATCCCTTGTTTCTTGAATGATTTTTTCAACTTCCTTCTTCATAGCACTATTTCTTGCCTTATCATCAACACCAAAATATACCACATTTAATACCTTGTCACATCCTCCTTCTTGCCCTTTAACATATTACATATCTTTACTTTTTAGCTACAGCTTTAATAAAGCATATATCCTTCCTGTCTTTATAAATTATCATTAACCCTCCTTCCTTTCTATCCTCCATCTCTCTCATGCTTTCTATGACTCTTGTGTCTGCTATATCTCTAATTTTTTTTCTGTGTTTCTGTTAGACATACTCTGCTGTCATAATCTATTAGTTCTTCTATCTCTTTGGCTTTCGTTTTTGACAACCTCCATATATTTATGAGCTTAAAGTGTATGTTGCTTGTATTGTCTGGGCCACAGATAGATGAGTGCTTAAGGTTGCCAATGATGTGCTTCGTCTGGTTGTAAGTGATGGGTGCGAAGTCTGGGTCTGCTGGGAACTGTCTCTTGCATCGGATGACATGTCGGTCGTCACGATGGGGGTTTAGATGACTGATGTTTGAATAGTGATTGATGAGAGTGTTTGTTTGTAGTTTGCTTGAGGGTATGGTGTCTGTTATTGTGATGGCAGTGTGTGATTATGTAGTGCTGCTGTTAGAAAGTGTGATGCTGCTTAGTGTTTTGTAGAGATTGCTGGTGTTTGTTTTGTGATCAAGTGTTTGGAGATAATTATTCCAGTTTAGTGTTTGCTGCTCTGATATTTTATTGTTTATTTGATTGTTGAGTACTTGTATTTGATGTATGGTGTCTTGTGTATGGGGTGTTGGGGAGTGTTGCAATGTGTTTTGTTGACTGATGAAGCCTGGAATTTCTGGTGTGAAGTTGGGGTTGTGTCTCTTTCTGTTGCCTCTAGGGATGTGTCTTTTGTCTGCATTTTGAATGATTGAATTGAAGATGTGCATAGCAGTGTTGATGTTTGTGATGGGTGTACTGTTTTATGTTTCAAAGTGTTGTTCTGTTTCAGTTGTGAAGGCCTCTCAGTTGTCTCTCTTATAATTACAGTAGTGTATGTGTGTCTGTGGCCAGCTGGGGTGATTCTGGTTTCAGTAGTGATGATCAAAAGGTGGTCAGAACCCAGGGTTTTGACTACTTTCCAGGATGTTGTGGGGACGAGATTTGGGGAGCAGAAAGTGATGTCTGAGGATGATGGGAGGAAGAGGGCTTGGTGTGTGATGTGGATGTGTTGATGGAAATTGTTGAGAATGAAAAGATTTCCTGTTTGGGATTGTAGTACCAGCCCTCTGTCTGTGTAAGGGTTGTTGACATGCCAGGATGATGCCTTGGCGTTGAAATCACCACCCAGAATGATGTTGGGTATGTTAGTGGTGTGGTGTATTTGAGAATAATTGTGTGGTATTGTGGGGGATGATTGGGGTGGAATGTATGTATTGGCAGTTATAATGAGTGATTTGTTGCCAGTGCATGTTTTAATTACAGTACTGTATTTCTCATGTGGTGTCATGTGGGAGGAGAAGTGATTTTGTGTGTGCACTTGTATTTGAAAAGTTGGTGGATTGGTGTACTAGGGCGATGAGTCCACCGCTACCGCCATCGGCCTGGTCTTGTTTAATGGTGGTGAAGTTATGAGATGTTGGTGTTTTATGTGTTCTGCATAGTTTTGTTTCTTTTAAGATTGCACTGTAAATGATTTGTTGTTTGATGAATAGTGTGAGTTTTTGTTTTTTGGTGTTTATGCCATTATGTTTATTTGAAGAATGTCAATGTTCTGTGTATGATGTCTGTTTGGTGCTGCAGCACAGGGGGAGGTAGGGGTGTGGGTGGAGGAGAAGGGGTAGGAGAAGTTTGTGAGAGATAGGGGTTAGAGTGGATTAGATTGAGGTGGAATGGGAGGGGTTGGGGGGTTTGGATGGTATCAGAAGGACCGGTGAGTTAGGCTGGAGGGGTGTGCAGTGAGTAAGAGAGGGGCTGGTGGGGGGGGTTAGAGGGTGGGAGGAAGGAGTATAAGTGCAGGTCCAGATGTTTGTGTACTGTTCTCTGGATGCAAGTGTTGTGCAGGTGAAATGGGTCCAGTTCTTGCAGAAACTGCACTGAACTGAACCTTTTCTCTGTCGACTCGATTGTGTAATGTTCTCTGGATGAAAGTGTTGTGCATGTGAAATGGGTCTAGTTCTTGCAGAAACTGCACTGAACTGAACCCTTTGTCTGTCGACCCGAAGTGATGTGTTTTGAGCATGTTAGACATATGGGCTGTACGAGTATTTGTTGATGGGTCCTGGATTGCTCTCAATGCCAGAGAGTCATTTCTTGTTGTAGAAAAAACCGTGTTGTTGTGTGTGTTGTGTTGGGAGATGTGGTGCTTGCCCGGGGAACTGAAGCCACTCCCAGGTTCTCGGTCCCCGTATTGGGCTGGGGGAGTAGGTGGTGGCAACCATCATCCACCCACTTGTTGTAGTGCTGGCTACTTCTTCCTTCCCTATTCTCATATTATCTCCATCTGCCCTCCTCTCTTCCTGCTTCTCCTTTTCCTTCCTTTCACTTTTTATTACACTTCATTCCACTTCAGGTGGCTCTGCACTGAGTAACAAGGTTAATGGTTTCCTGTAATGCAGCAAAACATGTACAACTTTGGGTAGTAACCATATTCCATTAACCATTTTATGGGGTGAAGGGGAGTCATATGTGGTACCCCAGTTAACTGGGTGGAGTGATGCAAATGCGGTGTACATCCAGAAACAACCGTCACACTATTCTCCACATCTTACTGTGGTGAGACACTTAGCCACAAAGGAAAATCTGCTCAATGCATGGGACAACCTTGCAGGGGCAGTTGCTTGCCTACAGTTGATTGGTCTGCTCATCCAGATGCATCGGGATTGATCAACAACAATAGCTGCAACAAAAACCTCTGGGGTGTGGTGTACTCTGATTTCTATAATTCTTTGTATTGAGAGGCAGAATAAGTCAGCATATGGTGAAAATTTTTTGCCCTTTTATAATGTTAACTGTAGTAAGTGTATACTGTATGTGAATTTTGTTCTTGTCACCCCAGGTTCATCCAACATGTAATCTTGGTAGACTTCAAAGTGGAAGTTTTTTATTTTTTTTTATTTTATTTACAATTACAGTATATTTTGAACTTATTTTTCATATTTGGTACTGTACTGCCATATAATTTAACTCTTGTTTTCCCCATATGATACTGTTCTAGCTGCCAGTCAGATAATTTTATTAATCAAGGTCTGGAAGGAAAGAACTAATGTGTAATATATTTTTCAGGTGTGTGAGCTGACTCAGCTGTGGAAACTGCCTACAAAGAAACTTGACAGGTGTTGGATGGATTATCGAATGGGTATTATGAAGTGCTTATCTGTGTGGATAGTTATGCTTGTGTTGTGGTATCAGCATTCCAGGGACTTGATTGGTGAGTGGGGTTGTGGTCCAGTTGGCATGCAATTGAGACACAGAATAGTTCTCATTATCATTATTATTAATATGGTTGTAGGTGGGGGTGCTAACCATCCACACACTTGATGTAGTGCTGCTTTGGGTGTCTGACTTTCCCTCTCTTCCTTCCTTCCACATCTTTCTTTCTTTTCTTCATTCTTTTCACTTCCTTCTGCTTATGGGTGACTTTACACTCCCTCTTTTGTCTTTCTTTCCATCATTCTTTCATCTTCCTTCAGCCTATGGGTGACTCTACACTGAGTGGCAAGCCGAGTGGTTTCCTGTACACGAGGAAGCCATTGACTACGCTGGGTGGTTTCCTGTACACAAGGAAGCTATTGACTACGCTGGGTGGTAGCCATGTAACCAAATTTTGGCGCCTGGTGGCTTAGTGGGTACAGTAATTTAGGCGCTCCAGTCAGTGGAGGTCTATATCCAAGGGGTGATTGGGGCTTATTGCTCACACAATACCACTCGGGGATGAGTGAGGCTGGTCACTCTCATCTTAAATGTCAGGACCAACTTACCTAGCTCCGGGCCCCTACGCTTCTCATGGGGCAACATAGGATTGGATGATGGATGGATGGATTATTATTATTATTATAATAGAGATGCAAGGTCGGGCAGTGGATGTTGGAACGGCCCTAGTGAGAGAGGGCAGTGTTTGGAAACTTTCGGTACTATTGTTTGCAGATGATACTGTGTTGTTGAGTGAAGACGAAGGGGAGCTGCATGGCTTGGTAGATGAGTTTGGAAGAGTGTGTAAGAAACGAAATCTAAAGGTGATTGTAGGGAAGAGTAAAGTGATGGTCTTTGAGAGAAGTGAAGTCAGTGAATGTACAGTGAGACTGAGTGGGGAGGATATGGGGAATGTGAGTTCATTTAAGTACTTGGGTAGTGTGATGAGAAAGGATGGAAAGTTTAGAGGGTGAAGTGCTTGAAAGGGTGCAGCAGGAAAGAAAGGTTGCTGGTTCCTTGAAAGCAGTGATAAGAAACAGGGAAGTGAGCATGGAAGTGAAAAAGCTGCTACATGATAGTATTGTGATACCAGCTCTAACATATGGAAGTGAAGCTTGGACCATGTTGGAGGGACAGAAGTCAAGAGTGAGAGCAGTGGAAATTAGTTATTTGAGAGGAGCATGTGGAGTCACATGGAGAGACAGACTGACAAATGAGGAAGTGAAGGAGCATTGTGGTGTGGATGTGGATGTGATAAGAAGTGTTAGGAAGAACACATTAAGGTGGTTTGGTCATGTGGAGAGGATGGAGAGTGAGAGACTGATGAGGAGAGTGTATGTGAGTGAGGTGGAGGGAGGGAGAGGGAGACCAAGGATGAGATGGAGGGATGGAGTGGAGAGGTATATGAGAAAGGGGGGCGTGAGTTGGGAGCAGGGCAGTGAAATGGCGGAGGACAGAGCGACATGGAGGCAATTTGTTTGTGGCCACCCCTTACAGGACTAAGGTGTCTGGCAATAGATAGATAGATGGATAGTTTATGATGGTAGTGAAGCATGTGTAAGGGTTAATGGGCATCTAAGTGAATGGTTCACGATCGGTGTGGGCGTGTGACAAGGTTGTGTGATGTCCCCAAGGTTGTTCAGTGCATATATATGGGTAGGGTGATGAGAGAAGTAAAAACACGAGTAATGGAAAGAGGGATGGCATTGGTAATGGATGGAATATCTCAAATTTGTTGTATGCTGATGATGCAGTACTGCTTGCAAATACTGAACATGAACTTGGTAGGCTAGTGCAGAGTTTTGCTGATGTCTGTAAGCATCATGCCCTGAGAGTAAATATAGAAAAGAGTAAAGTGATAGTTATTGAGAGAGAAGGTGACTCCCAGTACGATGTTACAGTGAATGGAGAGAGACTGGAATTGGTGAGAGAGTTCAAATACCTGGGTACAGTGTTGGAAAAGAGAGGAAAATGTGCAAAAGAAGTTGAAAGTAGAGTGACACAAGGAAGAAAAGTAGTCACTGCAGTGAAGGCCTTGATAAGAAACAGAGGTGAGTGTTGCAGCTGCACAAGGCTTACATGAAGGAGTGTTAGTGCCAACTTTAACACATGGATGTGAGACTATGGTGTGGCATGAACATGAAACGTTAAGAGTAAGAGCAATGGAGATGGGACTGCTGAGGAATGTATGTGGAGTACAGAGGGTGGATAGGATACGAAATAGTGTGATTCGTGAAAGATGGGGAGTGAGGAAGTTGGTAGACACCAGAATCGAAGAGAGTGTACTGAGATGGTATGGTCTTGTGGAGAGAATGGATAACAATAGAGTGGTGGAAAGGGTATATCTGAGCAAATTTGAAGAAGGGAGGAGTTGTGGTAGGCCAAGGAGAAGGTGGAGAGATATGGTGGATGAGTGTGTGAGAAAGAGAGGTTTGGAAGTCGGTGAGGCTAGTTAACTGACAAGAGATCGAGCTGGCTAGATGAATGTTGTGAGTAGTGCACGATCAGGGATTTGGCATCCCTTTTTAACATGGTAGCATCTGGATTGACTCTGTCAGATACATTTATTTGAAGCTACAAAATGTAATGAATGGTTTTGATGTATCCGATGGTGCCAGGATTCCGGGTGCTTGAATGGTGAGTGAAGCGTGGCCCATTGGATTGGACAAATTTGGGCTGTCTGGACATTGCTACTGCTCACCCTGCCCTAGGGTGGGAAAGGAGGTCTGTATGATGATGATGATGAATTATTATTACATGGATGGATTATTATTATTATTATTATTATTATTATTATTATTATAGATAGATAGGTAGATAAATTGTTCCTTTTCTTCCTAGGAAGTATATTTTCCACTTTTCCCCAAGCTGGGGTAGTTGTTGTGGCCCCAGGCTCATCTGAAATAGGAACTCAGTGGACTGCAGACATAAAGTTACCCATCTGCTGCAGTCCACCATCTTCCTTTCTGGGAATAAGGAAGTACTTGAGGGACTGTAACCAGAAAAGTGAGGCAGACAGATTATGTAAAATGGATTTGTTCATTTCAGGTTATATGTACTAGTTAGTAGGTGCAACCCCAGGCACATCAGAACATGAACCCAGGGGACTGCAGGCTGAGTTACCCTTCTGTTTTCCACCATTCTCTTTTGGAGGATAGGGATGGGATTGAGAATTGTAAATTTAATCAGGCAGCCCCACCCCTCCTCCTATCCTATTATTGCCACAACAGCACCAGTACTACAGGGGTAAATTGAGGTCTGTATTGAACTCCTTCACAGACAATAGGGTTAAATTATCACCATGCCTGAGATTATATCCTAAAATCTTGCAATGTTTTCAGGGGCTGCCTGTGATACTCATGCTGCTGGTCCTGCTACTGCTGTGTTGATGGTGCTATGCTGGAGTTGGTGCTGCCATGCTGGAGGTGGTGCTTGTGAGGTTGCCATGCTGCAGTTGATGCTGGTAGGGCTGCCATGCTGGAGTTTATGTTGGTGGGGCTGCCATGCTTAAGTTGATGTTGGTGGGGCTGCCATGCTGGAGTTGATGTTGGTGGGGCTGTCATGCAGGAGTTGATAGAGGGGCTGCCATGCTGGAGTTGATGCTAGAGCCGGTGGTGCTGGCTCTCATCACTCAGTGGCCTCTAATTTCTGGGCAAATGTCTCTGACTGACCTAAAGAGGTGACATAAAGAGGTTGCCCTAGGCCATTGGTCTTGAAAGCCTATCTACACCTCAGTTCTCTCTACTAGTACTACTACTTAGCTACAGCTACAGCTGTTACCATCCTTCTGAAATGTGAGTTAGAAATTTTTTGGTTTGTTCACCTTGACATGGCGGAGAATTTTGATCTTTGGCAGCATAATCCTCAGAGTAAATCAGGGAGAGCAATACTGTGGCTCTGCATCCCTTCCAGATCACTTTTAAACCAAGTTGAGGTGGACAGAGTTTAACGGTTGCTCCCCTACTTACGATATTTTAATGGAGAACTCCTCACCCCATCATTGGGTGGGAAAACAAGTTAGGAATGGTGATAATTATGATCAGTGGCAGTGCTAGGCTCCATAACTGATGCTGATAATTATTGTTAGTGGCAGTGCTAGGCGCCACAACTAGATCATTCCACCACTAAGGTATACGAAGCCTGTTAATCTAGGACCTGATTTTACTTGCCAATCAACGACGATGACGATGACGACAACAATGATGATGGTAGGATAGGATGATGCAGTGCCAGGACTCAGTCCCTGGCACTATCAGGCTGGCAGCCACAAAGCCTAATAAAATCTCAAGCTGGTAAGTCTTTAATCTCAGCATAAGTAATTTGTAGCTCAGATGTTCGTAAGTGGGAGAGCAACTGTCTTTATTCCAACTAACATCAGAATTTTATTCCACTGAGAGGGATGCATTGGGGTCTAAGGATAATAATGAACTGTATTTTTAACTTATTTATATTAGTTTGTACTCAATTATCATACATCTTGCACCTTAACTTGGCTCAGGATTTGTCCACTCACCAGCTTTTTTCATATATCTCAGTGGTAGAATAACACAGTACTTCAAGTGTATATCCATCCCATTGCAGAAAGGTTCCCCATGTTTTTTTTTATGCCTTTGACTGCTAGTACAGTATTTCTCTCAGTTGAACAATGTCTGGTGTTAGTTCAGTCAAAGTGGCTTGTTTTCTTTGTGGCTGTGGTAATTTCATAATGTGATTTCTTAGCAAGCCTCCTCAGCCACCTAAAAGACACCCCAGTGAATAATGCTTATTATTATTGATATTTGTATTATTATTATTGACATATTATATGTTTGATGTGCAGTGGACAGGTAATCTGTTGCGTAAGGCTCCGCCAGTTGTTTCAGGTACTCGTGTATATTGTTGCTATGATTTTCGTTTCAATCACCCACACCAATCGACCCTGTAGTGTCGGCGTTACTTGTTGTTTATGAACCTTGGCCCTATCGATTCCCCCGTGTGGAAGTTGGAACGCTAAGTACCGGTATTCATTTAAAAAATAAGTGGCAAATCAGACTGAGTAGATTAAAGTTTTGCACTGGCAGTAAATGAACGAAAAATCCACTTGTTAGAAATAAACTAATTTTTTATTGAAATGTTTGCTAGTGTACTATTTGCCTTGCTCTTTCAGTACATTGTGTAGCGCGGCCCCAGGTCCCTTTGCTACTAGTGGGGTTTTGGGGAATTGGGGATGACTGTGTGGGTGGGTTGCCTTTTTTACAACACACAACCCACCAGGGTGTGCGATGATATATATTGGTTCCAATGTGGGTAATATGGCTTCTGGAGTTCAAAGAGAAGGGGTTGTCAATGCAAATGTTGGAAAGATAAGTGGCACACAGGTGGATGATTATAAGCACACATGCACGCATCACCTTGCTTGCAATAATCACGTTGTGTCCGTGCAGTAAAGGGGCGGAATGCTCTATGAGGGGGTTGTGTGCATGGTTATTTTATTTATTTATTTTTTTTACGGCCTAGGCAATGCTTCAATGATTGGGTGTACGCTCTTAAGTGGATATTGCAAGGGAGACGTTGCACACTTTGTTCACATCTATGAGATGCTGGACCACACATTCACAGCCACTCATTCATTCACCAATTTTTTGTTTCCCCTTTTTTGCAAGAGACCTGGAACTAGCTACTGACTGATATAATACTGTATTGGGCCACATTTACCTGGAGCACCGTAACTCCTTACACCATCATGTGGCTTGTCTGGTTTTATGTTACCACCAAGTGTAGTAACTTATATCCTGGGTAGCAAGATGCCATTTGGCCTGTCACTCATGATAGTCACAAGATGTCCACTTTGATTAGCAATCATACCAAACAACCTGTTTCTTTACCTGCTGCTGTCAGCTCTGAAAGAAGACGTCTTTGCCAGATTTTAGTTAAGCGACTAAGGTTATAAACAACTGGCCAGCCGTACACTGCCATAGGCTTTGAAATGTTTTGCAGAAACCCTGTCCTGAGCATGAGCAAAAGTATGTTGACATTTCTGTGCCAGCTGTAGGAATGGAAGGTGTTGTTTGTAATATTTTATGTGATAAGGACTGCACACCAGAATTACTATTCTTTCATAGTCCACCATTCTCCTTTAGGGGGATTTTAAAGGAACTGAAGGCTGTTAGTTTAACCTGACAGTTTCGATATCAGATCATTGCCATATGAAAGTGTCTGTTCCAAGCATCAGGAAAACAAGTAGGAGAAGGATGTTACTTGTTTGTCATTTGGGGAAGAAAGATAAATATGAAATACAAGTTATTGCTGGCAGATCATTTTTGGCATACTTTTGCACATGCCTGCCCATCACAAACATGCAGTAAGTCCTGGTTATTTGCCACAGATGCTAAGAAATACAGGGTGGTTCAAATATAACGTCTTATCCCATATGTTTTGTTCTTGCTTGTTTGAACCATACCTTACCCCATCCTTAGGTGGGAAAAAGAGGTTAGGGTGGTGATGATGGTTATGATTTTATTGTAGTGAAGAGAATAATAATGGCTTGTGTTGGTTATTATATTGATTATAATGATTATAACAATGATTGATGTGGTGCAGGCTCAGTCAGCATTACCATATCTACCGTGCATCATTTTCTTTTTCCCATAACCCTTTCTTACTTTATAGCGATTGTTTGTTTACATCCATTGTTTGCATGTTTTGTCAAGTAATTAAATATCTCCCCTTGCATTGATTGGCTTCAGTAATTGCTTAAAGTTCACTCATTTCATTAAGCAGAAATTTTTGTCCTCTGACTGTTATCTCTCTACTGCCAGACATCTCAATCCCATAATGGGGGCCGCAAACAAATTAACTCCATGTTGCACTGTCATGTGCCATTGTACTGCCTTCTCTCCAACTCACACCCCCTCCCTCGTATCTCCCCACTCCATTCTTCCATCTTCGCCTTGGTCTCCCCTCCTCCCCTCCCCCTTCACGTCATACACATACCTCCTCCTAGTCAGTCTCTCATTCTCCATCCTCTACATGGCCAATCCATCTCAAAGTATTTCTCCTAATAGCACCACAGTGCATCTTTACTTCCTCATTTGTCTGTCTGTCTGTCCATAAAACTCCACACACTCCTCACTTCATTTACACTGCTCTCACTCTTGACTTGTCCTTCCAACAGGATCCAAGCCTCACTTCCATGCTCACTTCCCTACCCATTATCACAGCTTTCAATGATCAAGCAACCTTTCTACCCTGCTGTACCCATTCAAGCACTTGCAACCTTACTCATCGCACTGCTTAAGTACTTGAATGCACTCTCATTCTCTTTTTCCTCACCATCCTGTCTCACTGTGTATGCTTGATTTCTTTTCCCTCTAAGTTTGCATCTTTACTCATACATACATTCTCTTTTGGATTCTGTTTCCTACATACACCCCTAGACTCATTCACCAGGCCTTGCAGTTCACATTCCTCACAATTCAGTATCATCAGCAAGCAACAGTCCAGGACGTTTCCACACCATACCCTCTCTCATTAGACACTCCAAAATATTGACATCCCTGCCCAGTATTCTCTTATAGCTCCATCCATATACGAACTGAACTACCACAGAGGCATGACACACACAGACATGACAGACAGAGACATGACACACAAAAGCATGATACAATATAATATGACACAACCATGACACAAGGAGACATGAAACTTTTGGCCTTATTGAGATTCATTTCCCATACGTCACTGGCAGAATAAGGTAGCACTGTGACCCAACATCCTTTCCATAGCACTTCTTCGTGACTAGCACTATTAGTCTTGTTTCACCTAGCATTTACAAAGGAAGGATGGTAATTTAATCCCCAGTTAAAAAGAACATAATTGAATGAAGTCGTCAAAATACATGCATCCCCTACACCCGCAGACTGAGCCGATCACCAGATATATGGACAGCCCTGTATTATGATTTAGTAAATTGTGGGCTGCTGTTGCTGTGGTCCTGTATTCCTGACTAAATAGAACAGTGGCAGGTGTTTGGGTATTCCTCTGTAGTAGTGCTGTAACCAAACCACTTCTCTGAACCAGTATAGCGTCAGCATTTTTGCCTTTACAGTATTTGCTCCCTGACTGAATCAAACAGTGTCAGTTGTTTTTTAGCATATTTGTGTGTGCTGATCATCTGTCTTCTTGAATGAGATTTGGCTAAATGAGCTGAGAAATTTTGCTAAGGATATACGCATGTCATTTTCCAAAGTAGACTGTTGATAGATGCACACACATGCCTGAAATAGATTATTAGAGGATAATCTCTGTTGTAAGGATTAATTCTCATCCAAAAGCCCATATTCTCTCTTTTCTTTCATTAAATTCCAGTATTTAGTTTCTCCAGCATTGACTTTGTTTGTAGTTAAAATGAGCCTGGGACCACCACAACAGCAGGTGTTGTCAGCCCAAAAGATCATAAATAAATGTGGCCAATAACAGGACTTACTCGAAAAGCCATAAGTGCATTTTTAGCAAACAATAAAAGTAGGTGTTTTGCATATATTTTCCTTCCTGATGTATTGGTGTTGGTTATTGTGTTTGTTTGCCTATTTTCTTGTTATTTTTGCATTATTATTTTTGCCATGTCATAGTGATGTACTGCACAGTCAGCCACAGGAAAAATGTGCTGAAAAAAATATGTACTCTTGTCCTTGTTTAGTTGATTTTAATTGGCAACAGGTCAGCTATGAAATTTTCATCCTCAGTCCGTATTCCCCCCCTGCCTATGACCTCCAGTCTTTTAAACACAAAATGTGCATAAATTTCAGAATTAATGGATCTTGAATTTGGCTGTCCTTTGTGTATTATTTCTTGCAGCCTTCATTTTTCTCATTTCTGCTTTAAAAAGAAAAATGCATTTCCCCAAATAGCACTGAGAATTTAAAACTAACAAGCATCCTTAGTTAATGTTCATTTATGGCAATGATTAATGAGCATCTTGAGTTGTGTCACTTCATTAAACATCCTCACTTGATTCCCTTCATTTAGGTCAGAGATTAATGAGTTGAGATTCTTCCCTGCCTATATACGAACATTTGTCGTTAATACGGTTTATGTTTTTTTTAAATATTTTTTTCTCCTGTGGCTGACTGTATGTTTATATATTGATGTGGGTGTGTTTTTTTGGTGCCTGTTTATTTCTGTTGATTTATTATACTGTATAGTCAGTTTGATTTCTCATGACAGACATTCATTACCTCTAGCTTGGATTATGGCCAAGTGTAGTCAGACTGGTGAGTTAATCTGAGTAGTAACCAAAGAGTCTCATCCCTACTTCGTCACCATGGATTGTCAAATTTTATGTAGCCACTGGTTCATAACTTCTAGCTTGGATTATGGCCAAGTGTAGTCAGACTTGAGAGTTAATCTGAATAGTAACCAAGGAGACTCATCCCTACCTCTTCCCTCTTCACTAAGGCCTATTGAATTTTATACACCAGTGATTTAGTACTGAAGTTATAAAAGTTGCCTTGTTTTGTCAGATGGAATTAAACTGACTATAGTTATGTATGTGTTGAATTGTAATGTTCTCTCCATATCTCTAGTCTTATTTGTAATAGCATGGAATAATGTGCGTACGTAATGTCATGTTCAGATGTTTAAAATTTTATAACTATATGGATTAAGGTGTCGGGCTATAGATAGATAGATAGATATGGAAAGATCCTAAGGTGCCCATGGACTGAACTATTTTGATATACCGCTTCGTATCACACAGTCAGTTGACGTATTTTCCTAAGCACGTGCAAGAACTAATTTGCCTGTCAGGTCCCTATCATCTATTAACTCTTGGCATCTCAGAAAGCAGCGTGTTATATGTTGAGCAGATTATTTTGTGCAATATTCAATATTAGCCAGACTAGGTTGTATAAAGTTATAAGCTGTCCACCATCACAGCCGATTGTTTATACATTGTAGAACGATTGTTATGTTTATTCTAAGGATGTGTTGTCGATATTTTACACCATGATCCCATAAGGGGTGGTCATTTGTCTTTGAGTTGGTTATTTTGCAGGGAGAGGCATAAACCCCCAGCCAAGAACTTGTTCACACACAGGGAACACATATGGTTGGGTTATATGGTTACCACCCAGCGTTGTAAGTGGTTCCCTGGCTTACAGGAAACTTTAGGCTTGTCACTAAATGTAAAGCTATCTGAAAAGGAAAGAACAGTAATAAAAAGTGACAATGGATATATAGCCCTGGAGTTAGTGCATTCATATTTGACACAGAATGCCACATAATAATTGAATACACTTATTTAGGATCCCATATCAGATACTTATCAATATAGAAAGAAATGATATACAGTTTAGAAAGAGTGGTTATCATTTACTGGAAGATATATGCCACTACAAAAATGGAAGGTCAGGCTTTTACGAGATTATTGCATCGCATAATGGATTTGTGTAAAATATCACAAAGCTGTTTGCAATATTACAAGCTTGATACCCCAGAAATTA